>JBBDGP010004896.1:0-86252 GCA_037952835.1 Lithobates septentrionalis | reverse complement strand
GACACTGCAAGGCACATGACATGACATGGTGGGCACAGCACATTACATGGGGGGCACTGCAATGCACATGACATGGTGGGCACAGAACTTTACATAGTGGGCACTGCAATGCACATGACAGGACATGGTGGGCACAGAACATTACATGGGGGGCACTGCAAGGCACATGACATGACATGGTGGGCACATCACATTACATGGGGGCACTGCAAGGCACATGACAGGACATGGTGGGCACAGCACATTACATAGTGGGCACTGCAATGCACATGACATGGTGGGCACAGCACATTACATAGTGGGCACTGCAATGCACATGACATGGGGGCACAGCACTTTACATAGGGGCACTGCAATGCACATGACAGGACATGGTGGGCACAGCACATTACATGGGGGGCACTGCAAGGCACATGACATGGTGGGCACAAGAGAGCACATTACATGGGGAAAGCAGCAGTCTGTCCTGCCTACAGTCTCTCTCGCCCCTCCCTCCCCCTCCCTCCCCCTCCCAGTAACATGACTCTCACTTACCTTCTTATCCTGGCTGCATCGATCCGGATGAGGAGAACACAGCGGCGGCTCTTTCTTCTCTCCCCTGCGCTCTGCTTGCTGCCATGTTCAGTATCCAGCGCCCTGTGATTGGGTGTATGGGGGTCATGTGCGGAGGCGGGGCGCCTCAACATGACCCCCATACACCCAATCACAGGGCGCCGGACACTTAACATGGCGGCCGGAGCCCGGGGACACAAAATTAGAAAGTAGGAGGAGGCAGCCAGTGACACACACTGGCGCCCCCCTAAATATCGCGCCCGGGCCACGGCACCCCCTGCACCCCCCACGCTACGCCACTGGACATTAGGGAGTCAGGACAATGGATAGCCACATGTATAGACTGAAATGATAAATTCTATGGCATATGGACAACATGAATCTATTATACTGAAGCTCCACCATTTTGAACAAGGGGAATAGCACTCTAATGCCGCGTACACCGAGCGGACTTTACGACAGACTTTGCCCGGCGGACTGGATTTCGTCGGACAATTCGATCGTGTGTGGGCTCCAGCGGACTTTGTTTTCTCAAAAGTTGGACGGACTTAGATTTGAAACATGTTTTAAATTAATCCGTTGAAATCGAGTCCGGTCGAAAAGTCCGCCGTCTGTATGCTAGTTCGACGGACAAAAGCCACGCTAGGGCAGCTATTGGCTACTGCTATGAACTTCCTTGTTTTAGTCTGGTCGTACGTCATCACGTATGAATTCAACGGACTTTGGTGGATTGTGTGTAGGCAAGTCCGTTCATTCAGAAAGTCCGTCGTAAAGTCTGTCGAAATGTCCGCCGAGCAAAGTCTGCCGTAAAGTCCGCTCGTGTGTACGCGGCATAAGGAATATCCCAACTAAACTGAGATACTGTACTGTAACCTTTTAGACACTACTACTAATGGGAATTCCAATGCTGTTTGTGGTTTCTGTGACAGTTGGCCAGAGTTGGGTCCGCATTGTGGATGATTTTTTCGAATGGTTTTATGTTTGTATAATGACTCTTTCTCTATTTGGAGTCTTTGTGATTCACATCTTTTTCTAATGCCACTTTCACCTCTCAACATTTTTTATCACTTCTCAACACTTTCCTTTTCACTTCTCACCTATTACCATATGTTGTGTTATCTGACATTACAGAAAGGCAGCTGAAATACCTTCAATGAGGATATTGCATTTGATGTACCTTTCTCTTTTCCAACATTTCTTTGGTAGCTCAGTAATCTTTTATACAATGCACTTGTATAATTGAAGAAAGTAAAATGTGCATACATTATATGCTGATAAGATATATTATCCAGCCCTTCTGTCTGGTCTATGGTGTTAAAAATATAAAATATTAGCCTGTCAGAACAGAAACATGGGCACCTTGCCTATGGAAATTATTTTAGAATCCAACCTGCAGGCACCTTGCCAGCAACCTTAGCTTAGCAGGGCTTTCATCCTTTCCATTCAGATGCATACTATTATCACAACCCATGATTATAGTTCAAACAAGTTAAATAACGCAAAACTATCATTGCATTGCACAGTTATAGTTAATGTAAAGCATTTTGCTCTGAGAGATTTAAAAAGAGTGCCTTGTTAGTAAGACCCTCTGCCTACCCTTACCCTGCCTTTGGAGCTTTCATTCACCTCCATCAGAAAAGACAGATTTCATCAAATTCTTCATCTCAATTGATGATGTTACCCTCTGGGCAGAAGCTCTCACAGAGAGTAGTGTATTGCATAATGCAACTCTCTTTGATATTTTCTCATGTGCTCTTATGCTCATATTTTTTATTCCAATGTCAACTGTTAGCATCATAAAAATTGGGTTTGCAGCCATGCGCGTATGTATGCGCATAATACAGTTCATGCACCCACATGTGCATTACCATGGAAGAGTGTGCATATGGGTACTGACGTTTTTGGTGCCTGATGCCTATTTAAAGCTGTATGCGAAGTCAAAACATTGCTGAGTGGTCGTCAGGTTCTGTGACCTGACGCAATGCTTGCTTCTGTGTTCAGACCTGGCTTTGTTTGCCTGCTATTCCACTATCTTTTCTGCCCGCCTGATACCGACCTCGGTCTGTCTCCTGATTCTGTACTTCTGCCACCCGGTTGTTGCCAACTCTTACTTGCCTGACCACACTTCAAGATTCTGCATCTGCCGGCTGCCTGTTTGCCTGCCGCACAGACTCTAGTTCTGAATTTGCTACAGACTTTCACTCAGGGCCGCTGATAAGGCAGTACATCTGGCCCTCCTGTACTGAGTCCAGGCCCCATCAGTTCAAAAGGGGACAGTTGTACTACCTTATTGCTCCTCTTGCGGTTCCTCCTGCAGAGCTTCCGGATTCTCCCTCCGACTGTGCATCTGTGCCCCCATCCCCTTTCTGTCCGAGCCCTCTTGTGGTCCCTCCCTCCGCAGTTCTTGCCGGCTTCCCTCCTCTCCTTTCCTGCTGGCAGCTGCTGAGGGCACACAGGGGAATTGGTTTAATGATGGAGAGCGATAAAAATGTGCCCTGTAGACCCCTGATGTATCACCAAAGCCCCCCAACAGGGCTGTTATAAAATATATATATATATAATAAAGTTCTAAAGAAAAGTAAAGAAAAAAAAAAATTAAAGACAAATTAAGGGCTTTTTCACATGTGCTTTGCTGTCTGAAGAGCAGTCAGTATTTGGATCACTCTTTAGAGAGCATTTGACAGGCCGCGAGAAGCTATATTGCCTCCTCACTGCCTGCCTACATGCTGCAAAAATCATGGGGGGGGGGGGGGGGAAAGGGACAAGAGAAAGTAGGTATAGGTGGTTTGATCAGTCCATTACTAATCAAATCCTGGCCATGCACCCTGTAGGGTGTAATTGCTGTAACCAATTGAATAGCATATATCAGTGGGGTAGGGGCCAGGGAAAAAGGGAAGGGGTCTGCGGTATAGAGTTACCGGAGGGAAAAAGTGGTTACCTTAGCAATTAATGGTCAGTACATAGAGAGGTAGTATCAAAGGTAACGATTTATAATTCATTATAAAAACACCTCAAGTCCGGTCGAAAATCGTCTGTATGCTAGTCCGACGGACGAAAACCCACGCTAGGGCAGCTATTGGCTACTGGCTATGAACTTCCTTGTTTTAGTCCGGTCGTACGTCATCACGTTCAAATCCGTCGGACTTTGGTGTGATCGTATGTAGGCAAGTCCGTTCGTTCAAAAGTCCGTCGGAAGTCTGTCAAAAAGTCAGATGAAAGTCCGCCGAAATGGCAGTCGGACTTTTGTTGCCGAAAAGTCAGCTCGTGTGTGCGCGGCCTTACAGGCACCGCCAGGTGCCTCCATGAACAATCCATTGATTCACACTGCCAGCGTAACTATAACTTGGGGCTCATTCAAACGTGAGGTTAGGGCAGTAAAGCCCCATGGTTAAGCTGCACCTTTACCACCCACCAACTGATACCCCCCTTTAGCAACAGAGGCAGTGGCTAGGGGTGTACACATGCCAGGGCTGTGATGCTATGCTTCGCAGACATGGCAGAAATTATACCTCCTTTAACTCATTCACTCATACAAAACTCATTCAAGTGAATAGCGCTGCTTGTCAAGTGCAAAGCACAGGGTTGCAGCATGTAGCATATATCAGTGGGGTAGGGGCCAGGGAAAAAGGGAAGGGGTCTGCGGTATAGAGTTACCGGAGGGAAAAAGTGGTTACCTTAGCAATTAATGGTCAGTACATAGAGAGGTAGTATCCAAGGTAACCATTTTTTTAATTCATTAAAAAACACCTGGGTGGGGTAAACATACAAATATACGGTTATTGCACTATGAGATACATAACACTCCTAATCAAGGTGCATGAAAAATGGACTAACGAACACGACAAACGGGACACACACAGAACATGTAACGGCATAGACACTGTCCGGACTTATTATATGCTGCTCGGTGGCCAGTCAAATTGGGTTGTGGCATTGTGGGTATTGCCCAGTGGGAGATTTGGTAGGATGTGCTGCCAAGAAGCATATAAGTGGAGCGGGGAGAGGGGAGAAGACCCGGGGAATGGGGATTAGGTATGGATCAAGGGGATGGCTGGGCTGGACTTGGCTGTTCAAAATGACCTGTGAGATTGTAAACAGGCTTGATGTTGAATAGCAATGAGGCTATAAGTCTATGCACAGTGAAGTTCAATCATACAGTGTAGGCAATGGTAATAGTCCAAATGGAACTAATTATACACTGTGATCAGCAGGCTTCAAGGCTATTCGTAAAGTGCAGTAAGTGGCGGTATAAGGTGCTCCAATAAGCATATGGTAGATACAGGACCAAGGCTTTACGTAAAGCTGTATGGTGTCCCCAACTACCACGCAACAGCGAAACGCGTTGACGTCATCACCGGCATCAGCGCTGTCTATCGAGCGGATGGAGAGTGAGGAGCCGCACAGCAGCGAGGTATCACGTAGCCCACAGCATAGGCTGACGGCACCTCGAGCTTCCCATGCCATCAGCACTCAGCAAGGACCTTCTCCCATTATAGGACCCGGTCGGATACCTTCAAGGGGAACAATGGCTGCAGCCACAGTACCGGCCCGACAACCTTCTGGACCCTGCAAGCCATCTCCAGCACGGCTTGTGAACTAACCTCCAGGAATCTCTGCGGAGGGGAAGGTATGAGCACCAATAACTTACTTTAAGTTGGGGACACCATACAGCTTTACGTAAAGCCTTGGTCCTGTATCTACCATATGCTTATTGGAGCACCTTATACCGCCACTTACTGCACTTTACGAATAGCCTTGAAGCCTGCTGATCACAGTGTATAATTAGTTCCATTTGGACTATTACCATTGCCTACACTGTATGATTGAACTTCACTGTGCATAGACTTATAGCCTCATTGCTATCCAACATCAAGCCTGTTTATAATCCTCCGGTAACTCTATACCGCAGACCCCTTCCCTTTTTCCCTGGCCCCTACCCCACTGATATATGCTATTCAATTGGTTACAGCAATTACACCCTACAGGTGCATGGCCAGGATTTGATTAGTAATGGACTGATCAAACCACCTATACCTACTTGCTCTTGTCCCTTTCCCTCCCCCCCCCCCCCCCCCATGATTTTTACATGATTCTTTGATCACTAAGGTCAGTTCTTGCGAGTTTGTATAGATTCTTATTATTTAGGTAACTCCTTACAACCACCACTGGGTGCTCAAAATAGAACGAGTAATGGCGTTTATGCTAAGTGAAGAAATGGATCGTGAAATAAAGACTGCCTTCCAGAGCGATACACTCCAAGCATTTAACCAAGATGATGATATCAAAAATAAATTCAAAGAACATAATAAATTATTGGTTAAACATCTTAACCGGCGCTGGGACATGTCCACTCTGGAAACGTATATTTCACATCGTATAGTACCAAGAGGTTTAAGAGACAGAATTATTCCTGCTGAACATCTACACACTGAGCGGTTCCTACAAAAATGGAAGGAACTCTGTGTAAACCACGGCGTGGCAGTCATGGAGCTAATTGTTGAAGAAGAAAAAATGTAGTTGGCTTCATTACAGGAACAAATTGAGGAAAGTGCAAGAGGTTTAGAATCATTTAAAGACAAGGAGGAATTTATTAAGCAAAATGAAAACCTTAAAAAAGAAATTGATAAAGTTCAACTTAATCTTAAAATAACTAAACAAAGTAAGTTTAGGCGTGACACGTGGACTTTGAAAAAGACGAAGCCTTTGACTTGACGATACGGACGAAGTAGGTCCAAAAGTAGAGGACGCGGCCAACGGCCTAGACATATAGACAAAAGTCCCAGAGTGACTCAGAGGATGAGATAACCAAAAAAGTGACTTTTTTAGAGCAGGAGGGGCCGCCGCCAATCAACAATCAGGCGACGTCCCCTACAATCAAACCAGCCGACAGAACCAGCAAATCGACCAAAACAGTCAAGGAAAGGACAAGTACCAGAAGTCAGAGAAGAAAGTGATATCAGTATCACAGTTAGGTACCACCCAGTCAAAAGCTGACATGGAGGTGGTTAATCTTTCTGATATAGAACTAACTCCTGACCATATAAGTCTACTGCAGAGGGGCCTGACCTTCTCCCCAGTATCTAATATGGACGAATTCACTGTATACAAGGATATAGTATTATTCTTGAGGAAAGCCTTCCTAAAATCATTATACACGGACCGAGAGACTTCTAAAGACACTTCCCTACCTCTCAGTACTGACGATCAACAAGCATTGGACATCCTACACTCTCTTCTCCAAGAGAGTGAGGGCCTAGCGACAACTGAGGTTCCAATCCGACGACAGGCAAACTTACGAATTCGGTCTCAAAAAATGCCCCCTCTCTCAAAAAATAAATGGCTACAAATCTTTTTAGAACTAGTACAGACTGACCTCGAGAAGGTCAACTGGACCCAAAAAACCATTGACAATTTAACGCCCAATGAGAGACGAGCACTCACCGACCTACAGAGAAAGTCGGACATTGTCATAAAAAAGAGTGACAAAGGAGGGAACGTGGTTTTACTTAATCAGCGACAATATGAGACAGAGGTAAAATGACTGTTGAGAGATAAATCTACATATCTGAAACTGGACAATAACCCTTTCCCCTACCTAGTCACAGAACTAAATAACAGACTAACTGTGGCCAAGGACGAGGGACTACTGACACAACGCGAATTCGACCATCTTTTTGTACGGGAGTTCAGTGTACCTACCTTCTACATTATTCCAAAAATCCATAAAAATTTGATTAATCCGCCTGGCAGGCCGATCGTCTCGGCCTGCCAAGGCCCTTTGGAGAAAATCGGTAGGTACCTGGACTCCCTGCTGAAGGATATGGTCACTAACTTAAAGTCCTACGTGCAAGACACTCGACATGTATTAGCAAAAATCTCTGAGCTGGGCGACTTGACACACCTGGATGACGTCATACTGGTGGGGATTGATGTTGAGTCCCTGTACACTTCGATCCCTCAGCAATGCGGGATCAATGCAGTGCAGATATTCCTAGAATATTGGTCTAAACCCCAAAACAACTTTCTGGTCGAAATACTACATTTTGCTTTACTTAACAACTATTTTCAGTTCTTGACGACTTTTTATCAGCAGATTAGGGGTACCTCCATGGGCGCAGCCTGGGCCCCAGCCTATGCCTGCCTGCATTTGGGACTGTGGGAGGAGGAGGATGTCTATCCTTCGTCCATGTACCGCGGCCACGTACACACCTGGCTGCGGTACATCGACGATGTCCTTATGATATGGACGGGCACCATACAGGACCTCCATGACTTTTATTGCCCAATTGAACGTCAACCAGCGTAACATACGTCTGATGTACAATTTTGATCGGACCAGCCTTTCCTTTTTGGACTTACTGATTTCGCTCCAAAATGGTCATTTACACACTAGTACATTTCGCAAGGAAACGTCCGCCAACACTCTTCTGTGCGCCAGCAGCCATCACCCACAATGGCTGCTGAATGGCATTCCGGTGGGCCAATTCCTGCGAATAAAAAGAAACTGCACTAGGTCCAGTGACTATAGACGCGAGTCAGTAGAACTCTATGCGAGGTTCCGCGAACGCGGCTACTCCCATAGACAAATTAGAAATGCACGGAAAAAAGCTGCGGCAAGAGATAGGCAAAGTCTACTACAGATGCATCCATCCAACCCCATTGTCCCTAAACCCGAAGGCGGTGATTATACCAGGATTATTACCACCTTTGGACCACAGTGGAGGGAAGTTCGCTCCATTTTGGAGAAACACTGGGGGTCCTTACCAATTCCCCGGGGCTCCTTAGAATAGTTGGCACCTCGCCCATGTTGGTGGCCAGTCGGGCCAGGAACCTGAGCGACATGTTGGTCAAGTCCGAATTTACAAAAAATCCTGACCCAACCTGGCTAGCTAACTATCCACGCAGCAAAGGGATGTTTCCCTGTAACAAGGGCCAGATCTGCCCACTGGCACATAGGACAGCCACCTTCTCCGACGCCCTGGGTAGGGAACAGTTCGAAATACGTGATCTTATTAATTGTTCCACACCCAGGGAAATCAAAGATAAAGAAAAAATCCCGGAGAATCCACTAGCTAGGCACTTTGCACTAGAGCATGGTAGAAGCACCAGAGGCATGTTGATAAAAGGCATATACGCCCTGAAGATATCCAGCCGACGTGGTGACTTCGATCATGTACTCCTGCAAAAGGAGAAACGATGGGTATATCGTTTGAAGTCCCTTGCCCCTCTGGGGCTAAATACAGAACTAAACTTGCAGGTTTTTCTAAGCACATGAATGCCATCTGTGCATCTCCTGGAACCCACACTAGGCAAAATATGACAATAACTAGCCAATATATTCCCTAAAATAAAATAAAAAACTTTAAATTGTAAAAGCAAGTATGATTAAACAGACTAAGATCTTTATTTGATTTAATTCAGTGAAACTACCGGTCAACTTCACTGTGTTTACTACACAAAAGATATTAAACATTAAGCATTCCCTGAAATACCCTCAATGTACTGTGAACTGTGTGTTTTTTCTGCCCTTACCTCATGTCTTTTCCCTCTTTTACTCTGCGATTTTATGATATGCATTGTACATTACCGTATCTCCTCTCTACTACCGCACATTTGTGATATATGACTAGCGTAAGCCTCTACAAATGACGACTTTGTCCGTAAAACTTAGTGTTGTAATTACAATACCATATATGCTGGCTAGCTGAGAAATGAACGAATTACACGGCCCATACTACCCTTTACTAAGCATTATCTTAAGTGAACTAATCACACAGCTGATTGGCCATAGAGAAGCCAGTTCGCCAAAATAAATAAGGTGTGTGCTGGCTTCACCAATCAAACGTCCAGGAAGAAGCTACGCTACCACGCAACATCGAAACGCGTTGACGTCATCACCGGCATCAGCGCTGTCTATCGAGCGGACGGAGAGTGAGGAGCCGCACAGCAGCGAGGTATCACGTAGCCCACAGCATAGGCTGACGGCACCTCGACCTGCCCATGCAATCAGCACTCAGCAAGGACCTTCTCCCGCTATAGGACCCGGTTGAATACCTTCAAGGGGAACAATGGCTGCAGCCACAGTACCGGCCCGACAACCTTCTGGACCCTGCAAGCCATCTCCAGCACGGCTTGTGAACTAACCTCCAGGAATCTCTGCGGAGGGGAAGGTATGAGCACCAATAACTTACTTTAAGTTGGGGACACCATACAGCTTTACGTAAAGCCTTGGTCCTGTATCTACCATATGCTTATTGGAGCACCTTATACCGCCACTTACTACACTTTACGAATAGCCTTGAAGCCTGCTGATCACAGTGTATAATTAGTTCCATTTGGACTATTACCATTGCCTACACTGTATGATTGAACTTCACTGTGCATAGACTTATAGCCTCATTGCTATCCAACATCAAGCCTGTTTACAATCTCACAGGTCATTTTGAACGGCCAAGTCCAGCCCAGCCATCCCCTTGATCCATACCTAATCCCCATTCCCTGGGTCTTCTCCCCTCTCCCCGCTCCACTTATATGCTTCTCGGCAGCACATCCTACCAAATCTCCCACTGGGCAATACCCACAATGCCACAGCCCAATTTGACTGCCTGGCCACCGAGCAGCATATAATAAGTCCGGACAGTGTCTATGCCGTTACATGTTCTGTGTGTGTCCCGTTCGTCGTGTTCGTTAGTCCATTTTTCATGCACCTTGATTAGGAGTGTTATGTATCTCATAGTGCAATAACCGTATATTTGTATGTTTACCCCACCCAGGTGTTTTTATAATGAATTAATAAATCGTTACCTTTGATACTACCTCTCTATGTACTGACCATTAATTGCTAAGGTAACCACTTTTTCCCTCCGGTAACTCTATACCGCAGACCCCTTCCCTTTTTCCCTGGCCCCTACCCCACTGATATATGCTACATGCTGCAACCCTGTGCTTTGCACTTGACAAGCAGCGCTATTCACTTGAATGAGTTTTGTATGAGAGAATGAGTTAAAGGAGGTATAATTTCTGCCATGTCTGCGAAACATAGCATCACAGCCCTGGCATGTGTACACCCCTAGCCACTGCCTCTGTTGCTAAAGGGGGGTATCAGTTGGTGGGTGGTAAAGGTGCAGCTTAACCATGGGGCTTTACTGCCCTAACCTCACGTTTGAATGAGCCCCAAGTTATAGTTACGCTGGCAGTGTGAATCAATGGATTGTTCATGGAGGCACCTGGCGGTGCCTGTAAGGCCGCGTACACACGAGCTGACTTTTTGGCAACAAAAGTCTGACGGCCATTTCGGCGGACTTTCATCTGACTTTTTGATGGACTTCTGACGGACTTTTGAACGAACGGACTTGCCTACATACGATCACACCAAAGTCCGACGGATTTGAACGTGATGACGTACGACCGGACTAAAACAAGGAAGTTCATAGCCAGTAGCCAATAGCTGCCCTAGCGTGGGTTTTCGTCCGTCGGACTAGCATACAGACGATTTTTCGACCGGACTTGAGTCCGTCGGAAAGATTTAAAGCATGTTTCAAATCTAAAGTCCGTCAGATTTTCGACTGGAAAAGTCCGCTGAAGGTCCGATGAAGCCCACACACGGTCGAATTGTCCGCTCGTGTGTACGCTGCATTACTCTAAATGCAGGTCATGATTTGATAGGGGTGCAGGTGTGGGTGAGTGGTCCTGAATGCACACTGACTGAGTTCAGGGCCATACACCTGCACCCACAAACCTGTCAAATTAGGACCTGCGGCTGTATTCCTACAGCTGCTATTCGTACAGCTGCTGCGTCCACATAGCTTAACATAAGCTGAGTGCACACAGCTCCAGCCACCTAAACAAACCACTGATTCACATAGTACAGGCCACAGCATGCATGTGAATGAGCCCCAAGACCTCATTCATACCTACAGAGCTTTATTTATTAACTCTATACAGTTTCATCTTTTAGATTTAGCAGGAATTATGTTGTGTTTGTGTCCACTTATAGTATCGATTTTAGTGTATTTTTAGCGAAAATATAATTTAATATTTTCAGGAAAGGGGGGGGACCCTATCAGGTAGGCTCTACGGGGCCCCGTGATTTCTAACAGCAGCCTTGCCTGCACTACCCAGAGCATCTTCTGGCCAGGATCTCCTACAGGCACCTGTGCTACACTGTGCCCTGTTATATGCTGTCATCAACTCCAGGGGAAACGGGACAGGAGGTGTAAGTGAAGCCCTCCTGTCAACTTGGCCTTGACCAGGCACATGACAAATTTCTCATTGTTTGGAATTATTATCTCACCACTATGTTTTGATGTAATTATTAAAGAAGTCCCAGTTATTAAAGTTAGAAATGTTAATATCTGGGAGAGTTATTAATAGTTTGGGTTTCTCCAGGACCACAACAGTTCCTATATTCCTGTTTGGTCTCCAAATGTAGATAAATAATTGCCAAATTTGCTACATGTCATCAGGGAGCCAGCTCAAAGAACCCAGAAGAGACTGTCGGCTTCCTGAGGACATCAGAAGAGAAGATGGCAGTGTGCAACATGGAGTGCTGAGATGGAGCGGTGACTTACACCAGACAACACTGGATTTGCTGGGCGGGTGAGTATGTTTTTGGAGGACAACTAAGCTAAGCAAAGCAAGAGTGAAATAAAAATGAACAGGTTCCGCTGCCGTATAGTCAAATGACAGCCGGGTGGGACCGCTCTAGTTCTGGGAGGATGTCGTATGACGTAAAAATTACCTGTTTGCTAAATTTTATAACAGAAACTAAGAAAAAAAAATTTTCCCCCAAATTTTTGGTCTTTTTTCGTTTGTTTAGTAAAAAAAAAAAGTATTGATTAAATACCACTGAAAAAAGCTCTATTTGTGTGGAAAAAAATGATAAAAATTTAATATGGGTACAGTGCTGCATGACCGCGCAATTCAAAGTGCGACAACACTGAAAGCTGAACACCGGCCTGGGCAGGAAGGGGTAAAAGTGCCCAGTAGGCAAGTGGTTAAAAGGGATGAATGAAGTTCTGCTTTAAGCTTTAAAATTAAATAAAATGAAATGAATAAGTACAATTATTTTGAAAAATTTTTATCCTGCCTTTATAGCATAGTCAGAAAACGATTTACTGTTAACACGAGAGGGCGCCAGAGGAAGGAGAGTGCAGCGAGCCAAAGCCAGAGTCAGTCACTTGTTTATCCCCAGAGCAGAGCATTGAAAACACTAGGTGTAAGGAACTCTATAGAGGACAGCCTCTATTGTCTTTAATTACCAGACTGAAAAACCTGTGGGCTGTGTGCTAGATCCTGTGCGCACTACATAAGCAAATACATATTGATGTTTTGTTCTTCGCTCTCTCCAAGCCTGAATTATTTATAAAAAGAATTACAAATAGTAGACTTTTTTTGTTAGAAATTCTGCTTCCGTCTACCATTGATCACAGTTTACATAGGTGTAAAATCCAGATGTATTGTAATAAGTTTCCTCTTAATATGCATTCATTCTATGCAGAATTTATCACAGTGTTTTCTCTACTGTGGTCCTCTGGCATACCTCAAAACCAGATTTATGGAAAGGTCACATAGGCCACAGTCTAGGGTGGGAAAAAGATGAGCAGGAGATATTTCCAGAGTGGGGGTGGTATGCTGCCTCTTTTTTTATTTTCTTGAAAGCTTAACCCAACTGTTTTTTTTTTTTTTATGTCCTGCGAAAAGGGTTTGTTTATTTTAAAAAAAATTTTAACACAGCTCTGGCTGAAATACTCATTTTCAATCTTGAATTTATTAAACTCGAAGAAGGTGGTCCTGAGGGTTAATGAGAGGAGTTAACCCAACGTGTGCTGACGGGAGGATGACCAGGATATACTCCTTTTCATTCTGAAGCTGTCACTTTTGCAGTTCCTATTCTTCGCCACAAGATGTCCTCAGTCTTCCAGGTTAAATGATACCCAGCAACCTTCAACTCAGAAGACTGAGGAGACACGGTGGTGTTGATTTACCAAAGGCAAGTAGACTATGCACTTTGCAAAATGGAGTTGCACCAGAGCTTAGTAAATGAGGTAAAGCTTCAACGCAAAAAATACCCAATCAAATGCAAGGAAATGAAAAAAAAAAAAAAAATTTGCTTGCACATAGTTGGATGATGGCAGTCAGCAGAGCTTCTGCTCATTTACTAAGCTCTGGAGCAGCTGCAAAGCTTGCAAAGTGCACAATCTATTTGCCTTTAGTAAATAAACCCCTCAGAGTGCAAGGCGTCATGGCCCGCCATCAGAGAACAGAGTTGTATTTTGATGCAGAGGGCAGTGCTGATGTCATCATGTACCCACGGCTGAAGATTAAAGATCAAAAAGGACCCAAAGCATCACGTGACCAGTCAAAAGACCTCAGAAAAAAAGTAGAATAGTGGGTGGTGCTCTGTGTACCCTCTTGGTACCGGAATGAATGAACTCCCATACACATGCAAAATTTAGTGCACATTCTCAGCACGCCTCGATACTGGAATGAATGAATGCCGATGAGCATAAGTATGAGTTATATCATTCCCCAGTCAGCCAATCTAGACAGCCAAAGACCTGGTACACAGAAGAAGCCGGGAAGAAGATGTTGGCACTGAAAGGGGCCACGGATGTTGCAAATTTGGAGCGGAGAGATTTTCAGAGTTTCTGTAAGCTCACAGGAGCAGGGCCCTCCTAACCCTCTTGCATTGAATTGTATTGTTGATGTATTGTCTCCCTTTATATTGTAAAGTGCTGCGCAAACTGTTAGCGCTATATAAATCCTGTATAATAATAATAATAATAATTAACCACTTCCTGCCCGGCCTATAGCAGAATGACGGCCAGGAAGTGGTTCAGTTATCCTGACTGGGCATCATATGACGTCCAGCAGGATACCAAGCCAGCGCGATCAGTGGTATGGTGAGTCAGTCTGACACACTGCATCTCTGATCGTGGTAAAGAGCCTTGAATCAGGAATCGGCTTTTCTCGGTTCGCACTGACAGGGAGAGCGGCTCTCCTGTCAGAGGGGGGTGTGCACTGATAATCAGCACAGCCCCTATCAGAGGTGCCCACCACGATGCCAATCAGTGCCCATCAGCTGCCAGTCAGTGCCCACCCAAATCACCAATCAGTGCCCATCAAAGTGCCAATCAGTGCCCATCAGTAACGCCTGTCAGTGCCATCAATCAGTGCCCATCAATTCTACATATTAGTGCCTCCTCATCAGTGCCACCTTATCAGTGCCCATCAGTGCCCATTAGTGCAGCCTAATCAGTGCCCGCCAGTGAGGGAGAAAACAAAATTTTATAACAGAAACGAAAATTTTTGTCTTTTTTAGTTTGTTCAGCAAAAAATAAAAAAAACTGTGGTGATCAAATACCACCAAAAGAAAGCTCTATTTGTGGTAAGAAAATGATAAAAATTTAGTTTGGGTACAGTCTTGTATGACCGCACAATTGTCATTCAAATTGTGACAGCGCTGAAGGCTGAAAATTTTTCTGGGCAGGAAGGGGGGAAAGTGCCTGGTATTGAAGTGGTAATATTAAAGCGGGGGTCCACCTATCTATCGTTTTTTTTTTTTTTTTTAGTTCATTCACGAACTTTTCTTCTCAGCATTACATACTCACATATTGTGTGTAATATGTCCGCCTGTGTCAGATTTCGTCGGAAAGAATAACTTATATTATTCACTGCAGGCAGTTTCCATCTTCATTGTGGGCATTTGAAGCCCACAAGCATTTATTTCCTGGATGTGGTGAATGCTGTGCTCCCAGCATTCACCGCTCGTTCCCGCACATGCTCAGTGGCATCCTGGGAAGCCTGAGACTAGCTCCCAGGAGTCTGGGAGAGGCTAGAAACACGCCTACTCCCACGGGAGGAGAACCAGGAAGTGCAAAGAAGAATAGAAAAATAAAAGGTAATTACGGCGATTTAAATTTTTTTAAACGGCATGTCAGCATCTAGGCAAGGAAGAGAATACATACAGATATTGTTCAAAATTTGGGTGGAACCCCGCTTTAATAATACTTTAAGGCTGAAATCTAAAGATTGATTTTTGCACTAGGTTTTTGCACCCAGGGAGCTTGATATGGGTTTGGGGATTGTGATAGAGATAAAATCCCCAGTAAAGCCAAATTTGGACAAAATGGAGTCTAAATAAGGCCATATGACGCTGAGTCTAAATAAGGCCTTATTAATGTCCAAGCTAAGTAATAAGACCTTACGGGAGTTAATGTCAGCATCCTGTATCACATTAGTGGCTAGCCGTATGTTATCTGTGATTTGCCTAGTGGGGATGAAGCCTGTTTGGTCCGGGGAGACTAGGGAGGTGATAACCGACGCCAGATGATCCGCTAGTAAACGGACAAAAAACTTTAATAATGACTGATATGGGGCGAAAGCTCTGGGGGAGGGTATGATCCTTTCCAGACTTAGGGATTAAAGCAGAACTTCCGCTTTTCGGAATCCTCCCCCCCTCCGGTGTCACATTTGGCACCTTTCAGGGGGGAGGGGGGAGCAAATACCTGTCTAATACAGGTATTTTGCTCCCACTTCCGGGCATAGATACCTGCGCGTATCTACGCCACTCCCCCCCCCCCCCCCCCCGCTGTGTTCTGGGAGACACACAGGTCCCAGGAGACAGCAGGGACCAGTGGGAGCACGCAGCGCGAGTTGCGCATGCGCAGTAGTGAACCAGGAAGTGAGGCCACATGCGCAGTAGGGAACCAGGAAGTGATGCCACCGAAGATGGTGGCAGCACCCGAGAGCCAAGGGACAGATCGGCTTCGGGTGCCGATATTGCGGGCGCCCTGGACAGGTAAGTGTCCATATTTTAAAAAGTAAGCAGCTGCAATACTTGTAGCTGCTGACTTTAAAAAAAATAATAAAAAAACGGCGAAACTCCGCTTTAAGGACATGTTTGCTAGCAACATGTCATCGGGGAATGAATCTCCGCCCAGAATACGGTTATATAGCTTGACCAACTTAGGAACCAATAGGCTGGCAAATTTTTTTTAGTATGGCAAAGTATAGCCATCCGGGCCAGGAGATTTGGACAATTTTAAGGAAGAAATGATAGTGGCTATTTCCTTCTCTGTGCAAGGAGCGTTGAGAGTTTGAAGCTGTTCTTCAGTGAGTTGAGGAAGTTGAAGGGCATCTTACCAGATCTCAGGAGTGGGGCAGGATTGGGGTGGTGGGGAGGACAGAAGCAATTGGTAGTATTAGGAAAAGATCTTTAAAATGTCTTTTGGGTGGGTGGTGGGATTACCATTACTATCTTATAATTTGTATGAATGCGTGGGTTGGAGGGATTGTTTCAACTTCCTGGCAAACATAGTCGAAGCCGAATTGCTGTGCAAGAGGAATCCTGCTTTAGACCAGTGGAGGGATTTTTCAGTGTGCTCTGAGAGTAAGGTGTCTAGGTGTCAGAAACCATGAACCAGTCCGAGACAGAAGTACAGTAAAATTACACTTGTTTATTAATCAAAATAAAAAGGTAAATAGAGTAAGCATAGTCAAAGCATAACCAGAGTCCAGTAACCGGATCGGGTATTCAGCCAAGCCAGAGTTCAGTAACCAGATCAGGTAATCAGCCAAGCCAGAGTTCAGTAACCAGATCAGGTAATCAGCCAAGCCAGAGTTCAGTAACTAGATCGGTTAATCAGCCAGGCCGGAAGTCAGGGATCCAGGTAGAGGAACAGCAAGCAGGA
The DNA here is from genome assembly GCA_037952835.1 of Lithobates septentrionalis. Lineage (NCBI taxonomy): Eukaryota > Metazoa > Chordata > Amphibia > Anura > Ranidae > Lithobates > Lithobates septentrionalis. The sequence goes on along the minus strand of JBBDGP010004896.1, from coordinate 69,006 downwards.
TAAGGGGCCAGAAGGGATGTCAGCAAAGCCAGTCTTTAAACAGGAACGCAGGAGATGGTTTCTTGTGATGTGACCAAAGCGAAGGCAGGAATGAAGTGAGCTGGAGATCTTTAAGTAGGCAGGACTGACGAGCAGATCCACAACAGCTGGTTAACTGTGGAGAGAGATGAAAGCTGGCAATTAGCCGACAGCTGAGCGGCCAGCTCAGAGAAGGAAGGGCTGAGCCAGCCCTGACACTAGGGCACTTCTCTTGCTGTTGATTTGATTCAGCAATTCCTGAGAAGGTATAAACTAGAATATTCCGCGCTAAAGCTGGCCATACACCATACAATTTTCCTGTTCAATTTTCTTTAGATTTACCTTCAACTATGTAGTACAAGGGCCTGCCTGATTGCATCCAAATTGAAAGTGTTTAGGTTTGACCTCCTATTATATGGTTTTGGTAAATCTAAAGGAAAGTTGAACAGGAAAATTGAATAGTGTATGGCCAGCCTTAGGCTGGTACTGGTATGTAAAGCAGAACTGCAGCCCCCCCAAAAAATGGACAGACACCGAAGTGTAATCCAAAAGGCAAATGAAGAACTCTAGTGGGGAATGTGGCGCTGTTCATAAGGTGTGTATTGGTAGGGAGTGTATACTATTAAGATAATGATCTGAAAAAAACTATAAATAAATATAAAACAAAACTATTCAAGTGCATATCTTATTTGTCAAGTATCACATGGTGTGAGAGACAGAGGTGCAGAATGTGTGTAAGATAATCATAAAGAAAATCATAAAGAAACTACGTGCAATCAAAAAAAAAATTTTTAAATAGGTGAATGTGCGTTTTGGTGATGTGAATAAGCAAAAATGCAAAAAAACGCATGAAAATGTCAGAATAAAGCGCAAATAACAACAATAGTGTGGTGAATAATAATGCACCAAAATATTCATAAATCAAGTCCACATGATGTGAGTGTCCAAAACTAAAAAACAGTGTGGAAAATCTTGGCAATCCAAAAAACCAAAAAAAATTTTTATATTTCATAAAATCTCTGTATAAGTGATGATGGTTTGTGACTCTTCTTCTGGAACCCCCACTTGTGTCCCCACTCACCGAAAGACTCAACCCCTGCAGGGGTAATGGGCAATTGTAGATAAATCTCCTCCTGAAATCCGATCAGTGTCTCCCTCTAAGGATCCGGAATCCCCTTCCTGTTGTGTGTTGCCTTGATTCCTTTAGAATCGTCCACCACAGCGTTTCCGTATGTCGAAAGACCCAACCCCTGCAGGGGTAATGGGCAATTGTAGATAAATCTCCTCCTGAAATCCGATCAGTGTCTCCCTCTAAAGATCCGGAATCCCCTTCCTGTTGTGTGTTGCCTTGATTCCGGAAAAGGTGGACACAGTCACCGTATAGTGGAGTGTCAAACAGGCATGGGGGATACACCGATCCCAAAGGTATCCAGCTGCAGGAGTCCTGACGGGGAGTCGCATCCAGGATCCGAGTCGTCGGACGGTGGTATGGGGGTTCCCGGTCTCTCAGGGTCTCTCTTTCAGATGGAAGGGGTTTGGAGATAGAAATGGTTGGGGCTCAGCAAGGTCCCATTCCTGCGACTCCCCGTCAGGACTCCTGCAGCTGGATACCTTTGGGATCGGTGTATCCCCCATGCCTGTTTGACACTCCACTATACGGTGACTGTGTCCACCTTTTCCGGAATCAAGGCAACACACAACAGGAAGGGGATTCCGGATCCTTAGAGGGAGACACTGATCGGATTTCAGGAGGAGATTTATCTACAATTGCCCATTACCCCTGCAGGGGTTGGGTCTTTCGACATACGGAAACGCTGTGGTGGACGATTCTAAAGGAATCAAGGCAACACACAACAGGAAGGGGATTCCGGATCCTTAGAGGGAGACACTGATCGGATTTCAGGAGATTTATCTACAATTGCCCATTACCCCTGCAGGGGTTGGGTCTTTCGGTGAGTGGGGACACAAGTGGGGGTTCCAGAAGAAGAGTCACAAACCAGCATCACTTATACAGAGATTTTATGAAATATAAAAATTTTTTTTGGTTTTTTGGATTGCCAAGTTTTTCCACACTGTTTTTTAGTTTTGGACACTCACATCATGTGGACTTGATTTATGAATATTTTGGTGCATTATTATTCACCACACTATTGTTGTTATTTGTGCTTTATTCTGACATTTTCATGCGTTTTTTTGCATTTTTGCTTATTCACATCACCAAAACGCACATTCACCTATTTAAAAAATTTTTTTTGATTGCACGTAGTTTCTTTATGATTTTCTTTATGATTATCTTACACACATTCTGCACCTCTGTCTCTCACACCATGTGATACTTGACAAATAAGATATGCACTTGAATAGTTTTGTTTTATATTTATTTATAGTTTTTTTCAGATCATTATCTTAATAGTATACACTCCCTACCAATACACACCTTATGAACAGCGCCACATTCCCCACTAGAGTTCTTCAATTCCTGAGAAGGGGTTTGGCTGTGTCTGTGGTAAAGTTTCTCAAGATCCATCGCTAGTGAGCGAATATCTTTTTGTTTTTGGCTTTTCCTAGTAGCGGCTATTTCAATCAGATGACCTCTCATCACAGCCTTATGGGCCACCCATAAAGTCGTGGGGGAAATACATTCAATGTCATTTTGGAGAAAACAGTCAGTTAGGCGTTCAGATAGCTGGCTAACTAAGCTGGGGTCTGTGAGTGAGGAGTCATTGAGGCGCCAAGACTCTGTTGCGCTAGGGAGTCCCATGCATGAGAGGTTGCATGACACTATGTGATCAGATCAGGAGCATATGTGTATATCAGCAGATGTGGAGTTCGTGACTAGAATTGGGAAGCAAAATATGTAGTCTAGTCGGGAGTAGCTATCGTGAGGGTGGGAGTAAAACATGTATCCTTGGGATCCCACATTATGGGCTCTCCAGGAGTCTATTAGTTGGCGTGATCTGAGGGAATGTTGAAGGGTTTTAGAGAACGCATTATTTACGGGGCCTACCCGACTTCTATCCAATTTGGAATGGGCCACTGAATTAAAATCCCCCCTATGAGGAGATGAGGTGAGTGATATCTGTCAAGCACCTGGAAGAAAGATTTGAAGAAGGAAGCCTGGGATGCATTTGTGGCATACACTGAGGCTAAGGTGACCATCTTGCCCTGAAGTAAACCTCTGATTATTACAAATCTACTATCTGGGTCTTTATAAGACTGGTGTACATCAAACATGACTGAATTTTTGATTCCAATTTTTGATTTTTGAGTCCAGGTCTCTCGACCTGGACTCGTATGTGGTAGAGCAGCCCTGTTTAAAGGACTTGTCTAGGTAGGATGGGTGGTCGTGGGTGGAAAAATGTGTTTCCTGAAGTAGTAGTGTATCTGCACCCAAGGTTTTTAAGATCTAAATGTTTTTTTCCTTTTGTGCAGGGAATTTAAACCGTTAAGGTTATGGGAAATCACTTTAAGACCCATTTCCTACTGGTGGGGGGGGCAGGAGTGTAGCTAAGGAGTCCATGTCAAGGAGTAGGCCCATAAAACAACTGACAGTGCATTTCTAAAGAGATCAGACTGAGGAAATTAGTGGTGAGTAGAGTGCCAGCACCATCTATTGAGCATAACATGTAGAGCGACCATATAGGTAATACTTATATAATGCAAAGTGAACAGAACTAAATAATAAAAAAAAAAAAGGAAAAAATAGAAAGTCCATGAACCAGAAAAACAAGCCAAAACATTTCAAAAAATTAGCTAGTGGGGTCGAGGGAAAAGCACTCACCCCGACCAAAAGAGCAGTGTCAATTTGAATCAAGGGGTGTCAATTCGGATCCATTACTATAATAAAGTGTAGCTGTGGAAAAAAATCTTCTGTAACCCTAAAAGAAAGAGAAAAGGGAGGGGGAGAAGCAAGTGTTAATGTTGACTCTGACGATCCCATCTTGGAGATGGAGTGGCCCAGATGGGAGCTGATCGTGGAGTGGAAGGTAGCCTGGGAAGCACAGCTGCGTCGATGAGGCCTAACTTCACCAAGAGCTCTTTCCCCTCTGGAGCCGTGGTGAACGTGTTTGTCATGCCGTTGTGGGGAACCTGCAGCTTGAATGGAAATCCCCAGCGATACCGAATCCGGGCGGACTGAAGAACAGAAGTGACCTCTTTCATCCTCCTGCGTTTATCCTGGGTGGTAGGCGATATGTCAGGGTATATTTGGATAGAGATGCCCTCAAATTGTATGTTTGGAGTATTGCGGGAGGCCCTGAAGATTTCTTCCTTAATCAGGAAATCCTTAAGGCAGAGCACAATATCCCTCGGGGGGGTTTTCAGGAGGGGGTTTAGGACATAGGGCTCTGTGAATCCTGTCGCAGGTAAATGCAAACAAGGGAGAATCAGGGAGCAGAGAATTGAACAGTTTTTGTACCGCCGGAAGTAGATCCAGTATGGTCTCTAGGACCCCTCGCACCCTGAGGTTGTTACGTCTGTTCCTGTTGTCCAGGTCCTCCAGGTGGGCTTGGAGCTGTATCACAGTTTCAGAAAGGGATTTGTGGTCTTTCCTGAGATCATTGTACAGTAGTCTAGGCTGAGCTCATCATGTTTTGTTTCTAGTAGGTCAGTCCTAGTGCCTAATGCTGCTATCTCCAGGGATATGGTGTTAGTGGATTTGTGCAGCTCTGACTGAAACTTCTGTGCTATCTTGTCATACATGACTGTAAGACTTTCATCCAGATCAGCTTTAGTGAGTTGTACAGCATAGTCACTGTCTCCCATAAAGTGTGTTGGGGATGCCTCTGCAGCCTGAGAACGTGGCTGTGTCTCCTCCGGCTGGTCGCCATCTTGGGATATGTTGCTCCGCTCCCTCACCCGAAGCAAGTAGTTAGTTAGGGATCTTTGAGCCGGTTTCTTGCGCCAATTTCTGAATCCAGGCATATTCTGATCGTTCCGCGGGGGGTGCAGGCTACGATTGTCATGAAAGGGTGTCTGTATAGTGCCGACAGTCTCCGCCGTACACGGAGCTCCTAGTCTCTGCTTCCTTCCTGCTTCGCACCGCGCGTGCATCCCAACACGGGCCCTTTTAACCCTTTCTTTGGCCGCTAGTGGGGTTAAAAGTGCCCCGCTAGGGGCCAAAGGGAGCTGCTATAACAGCAGTAAAGCGCTGCTAAAACTAGCGGCGCTTTACCACTAACGACGGCACCGACCCAGTGTGAAAGTACCCTAAGGGGTATTACCCCCAGTATGTCTTTTTTATCATATTTGTAATAAAAATCTTTTTACCTTTACCACTACATATATATGTAGTGATATGCATTGTTTTACTTTAGTTACTATAGGCATGTGGTTATGATCTTTCAGCCAAGCTCATTTTGATAATCTACAGCCATATAAGTGTGCAAATATTCATAATCCTGCAACATTTATATGATGATTTTTTTTCATTTATCTAAACCTATGGACTAGAATGAAACTAATAGTTATATCCTTTGGTTCAATTACACAAAACTGCCCTGACAGAATTACAAATCCTTTGGCAGATACAGTAAGATATGCACATATGTATATTTAAACTGTGTATTTTGGGCTTCTGCTGTAGATCGTGGGGTGATTGTTAAAACAGACCTAAAATCAAAATATGACTGCAGGTCCTCCACAGTTTCCCTTTTTTGCCAAATTTAAAATATAGAGGACAGACCTTACTGGTAAATTCTTCTTACCAGATTTGCAGGCTCTGATTGACTTTGCAGGCAGCGGCAGCCAATGAATGCTTTTGCCTCACCCTGAACAATGCAAAGACAGACACCGGACTGTCTCCAAGGGAACCCACTCCACGAGATAGGCATTTGTGACATCAAGCTGCTGATTTCTAAGTGGCTGTGGACCTTATGCCATTTTTTAACTTTAGATCCAAGTTTAGAGATTAGTCATCTCCCCAACAACTTTTATAAATGGGCACTCCCATTCACGTCTACAGAGAAGAAAAGAGGTTAAAGCCCAACTATGGGAACCAGAAAAACACCCTGGCAGTCGGGCCACCTAGTACTGCAATCATAGACACTTGTTAGATCTAGGGGTTGAGGTTGGGATTGAGCTGTAATACTTACCTTATTTCTCGGTCTAGCAGCCTTCATGGTCCCGCACGCATGTGCAGACATGCCAAGTGCTGGGACTTCCATACCAGCTCCATCTTCATGCATGCACAGGGAAACCCATGCAGATGTGTTGCAGGGCTCTGCTAGGTCCCGAAGCCCTGCGGCACATCTGTGCACACGCAGAATCCAGGGGGGTCAATATTATTCTCTTCTAGGCAACAAAGGCAGAAGTGCTGCATTGTAGCAAAAAAATCTCTATAAAGTATAAAAAAAATATATCCAAATGTAAAAAAGAGGGAGAGGGGAAAGACAGGGCAAAGACAGGGGAAAATATGTTTTCATTTAGTGTGAAAGTATGCTTTAATTATTATTATACAGGATTTATATAGCGCCAACAGATTACGCAGCGCTTTAAAAATTGAAAAAAAATTGAGGGTAGACAGTACAAATACAATACACTTTAATACAGTAGGAATCAGAGGGCCCTGCTCCTTAGAGCTTACAATCTAAGAGGGAAGGTCAAGAGATACAAGAGGTAATAACTGTGGGGGATGTGCCAATGGAGAAAGTAAATGTACAGTTGTTAGGTGGGGGCCAGATAGGCTTCTCTGAAGAGATACGTTTTCAGGAATCATCTGAAAGTGGACAAAGTAGGAGAAAGTTGGACAGATTGGGGTAGAGCATTCCAGAGGAAGGGAGAGGCTCTGGAGAAGTTTTGAAGGCGAGCATGGGATGAGGTGACAAGGGACTTAGAGAGCAGGAGGTCTTGGGAGGAGCGAAGAGAACGATTAGGTTGATATTTTGAGACTTTAACATGCTTTTTACCCATGCAGCATGGGGGGCGGGGCTTGGAGTATTTTTTTCAATTCCTGGAGTTCAGCCTTAGTTTTGTATAGCTATTAAAGTGGTTGTAAAGCCAAAAATAAAACTAAAAAAAAAAAAAAAAAAAACCTGCAAGACAAAGGCATAATGAGCTAGTATGCATAATTTTTAACGCATACTGTTAGACAGGTTATTTGGTTGTCTGCGGGCTGGTGGTAAGTTAAGCTTGGTTTTTTCCATGGATTTATCCATGGCCTTGTTTGTACTAGCTCATTATGTATTACTTACCTTAGATCGAAGCCCCCCGCAGCGGTCCTCGTTCACCGCTCCGGCCGGCGACATCGATTCCAGAGTTACTTCCAGGTATCGCGGGCTCCATAGGTGTGATTGGCCGGAGCCGCGATGATGTCACTCCCGCACATGCGCATGGGAGTCGCCGGTAACGGCACAGTCTAACTGAAGCAACGGCACGTACTGCCATTGCTTCTGTGCGCATATGCCGATGACGTTGGCACATGCAGATACAGGTTTAGGAGATATCCAGGGTAGCTACAGGTAAGCCTTTTTATAGGCTTACCTGTAGCAAAAAGTGGTTGTAAAGGGTTTACAACCACTTTAAACCGTGGCATTGTGCAATCAATCACGTCAATCGTACTACTACCCATTTCTTTTGTAGCAGCCCACATTAAAATCAATTTGATACAAGTAGATTATTCTCAGTGGTGTAATCAAGATACTAAAAATCACCTATGCCAAAAGCTACCTATTGAAAACTAGAGATAAGAAAGAGAAAAAAAAAGTGTAGTTGTTGCCATAGAAACATATCAATGTTCTTTTTTTTCTCTTTCTCACTGTCAAGGTATTGAAAACACTAGACTCTTGGCAATTTTTAGTGATGTGAAACACTCACAATGCACCAGGTAGCCAGGGATCATGTCATCTATGATTAGGCTGTGACATGATTTAATTTTATAGGATCTCAATTGCACTACTGAAATATCCTGAGAGCAATCTGTTTTTTTTTTATCACATTAATGTGGGATGTTACAAAAGAAATTTGCAGTACTGCGATTGACCTCTCATGATTGCACAGTGCCACAATTTAATAATTGCCCCCAAAACCAAGGCCTCATTCTCAAGGGTGTAGGGTGTTCTGTGCAGCCAGTCTATTTAAATCAACGACAGGCGGGCAGCTGGACAGACCTGCAAGGATCTCCAAGCGATCCCCAATTGTTCACATGTGCAGGACCAAGGCACAAATCAGAACACAGACAGACAGTGTTCATATCCATACATCATTCTGGCACAGATGCACACTCCAGGATGCCTCTGGAGATCCATGCAGCTGACCACCTGTCACTGATCTGAACAGGCTGCCTGCATGCGGCTGCACAGGACACCAGTGCATTTCACATGGATGATGATGACCCTTTGCACAGGTGTACAGATCAATATGCTTATGTAAATGAGGACTAAAGCTAAATTACAAAAAAAAATAAAAAATGACATCCTTGGAGTTGCAAGGATTAATTGCTTATTAAAGTAGAACTTTACCCATAACAACTTGATAAACAAAAATAATGTTCTTTAGCAAAGAACATACATTCCACATTAATAATTATGCGACCAAAATTGGGGTGTGCTGTAAATTGCCTCCAACATTGCTCCTCTTTCTTCTTGCTGGAGGCTGACATTTTCCTGAAGTTTGGGGCCCCTGAACAGAAGTAAATCTTTAGACTGTCAGCAGATTGTCCTCTAGTAGCTCTGATTTTCAGCACAATACCATAAAATAGAGAACAACTGAGCATATGCAGAGCAGGGTGAGACAGTGTGTTACTGTATTTTAACCACTTCAGCCCCAGAAGGTTTACCCCCCTTCATGACCAGGCCATTTTTTGGCACTGCGTTACTTTAACTGACAATTGCACAGTGGTGCGACACTGTACCCCCAAAAAAATTGATGACCTTTTATTCCCACAAAATAGGATTTTTAAAACAGCTTATCTGTAAAATCCTTTTCTTTGAAGTACATCACGGGACACAGAGCCATAGTAGTTACTATGTGGATTATAGGCCACCTTCAGGTGATGGACACTGGCATGCCCTAAGACAAAAAGTCCACTCCCTATATAACCCCTCCCACTACTGGGAGTACCTCAGTTTCATAGCAAAGCAATACACGTGTATACCAAAAAGAAGGGAGGGACCTCTGTGTCCCGTGATGTACTTCAAAGAAAAGGATTTTACAGGTAAGCTGTTTTAAAAATCCTATTTTCTTATCGTACATCAGGGGACACAGAGCCATAATAATTACTATGTGGGATGTCCCATAGCAATGCCAACTGAAGGGAGGGAGACACAACAAAAGTAGGGCACTAAGAGACTAGTAGGACTTATGCCCCGTACACACGGTCGGATTTTCCGATGGAAAATGTCCGATCGGAGCGTGTTGTCGGAAATTCCGACCGTGTGTGGGCTCCATCGGACATTTTCCATCGGATTTTCCGACACACAAAGTTGGAGAGCAGGAGATAAAATTTTCCGACAACAAAATCCGTTGTCCAAAATTCCGATCATGTGTATACAAATCCGACGGACAAAGTGCCACGCATGCTCAGAATAAATAAAGAGATGAAAGCTATTGGCCACTGCCCCGTTTATAGTCCCAACGTACATGTTTTACGTCACCGCGTTCAGAATGATCGGATTTTCCGACAACTTTGTGTGACCGTGTGTATGCAAGACAAGTTTGAGCGAACATCCGTCGGAAAAAATCCTAGGATTTTGTTGTCGGAATGTCCGAACAAAGTTCGACCGTGTGTACGGGGCATTATACTGCAGCCTGCAGTACAATGCGCCCAAAGGCGATATCCTCATGACCTTTTACATCTATTTGATAGAATCTTGTAAATGTATGGACTGAAGACCAAGTTGCGGCCTTGCAGATTTGAGCCATGGAGGCTTGGTGATGCACTGCCCAGGAAGCACTAACAGCCCTAGTGGAGTGCGCTTTAATATGAAAAGGTGGAATTTTTCTCTTTAAACCATAAGCTTGAACAATCACTTGACAAATCCATTTGGAAATAGTAGATTTTGATGCTGCCTGTACTCTCTTAGGACCTTCTGGCAACCTAGAACAAAACACCTGTTTTACGAATCTGAGCGGTCACCTTTAAATAGACCTTGACTGCTCTCACCACATCAAGAGAATGTAGTGGCCTTTCTTCCGCAGAACGAGGTTCTGAAAAAAATGAAGGCAGAACAATATCCTGGTTTAAATAAAAACCCGACACTACCTTCGGTAGGAAATTAGGATGAGGATGCTATACAACCTTATCCTTATGAATAATCAAATATGGCTCTTTACAAGAAAGAGCAGCCAACTCTGATACTCTTCTTGCAGAAGAAATGGCAACCAGAAAAACGAATTTCCTTGTCAAAAGGCCCAAGGGAATATCTCGTATCGGCTCAAAAGGCTGTTTCTGTAATACCGACAGGACTAAATTCAAGTCCCAAGGGTTCAGGGGAAACCTAACCGGAGGATTAATCGGCGTTGCCCCCTGAATGAAGCTGCGAACCAGAGAGTGTGAAGCAAGTGGTCGTTGAAAAAACACCGATAAGGCTGACACCTGGCCTTTGATAGTACTCAAGGCCAGCTTAATTTCTAATCCCATCTGTAGAAATTCAAGGATCCTACCTATGACATATTTCCTGGGGTGCCAACCCCTGGATTCACACCAGGAGACATATGTCTTCCAGACTCTATAATATATGACTCTGGAGGCCGGCTTCCTAGCATTAATCAAAGTAGAACCTGACAGCCTACGGTCTTTCAGAATGTGGGTCTCAATAGCCAAACCGTTAAATTTAGCGTTTGTAAGGTAGAATGGAATACCGGACCTTGCGAGAGAAGGTCTGTCCGCAGTGGTAGGGTCCACGGGTCCCCTACCGCCATCTTTACGATCTCTGCATACCAAGATCTCCTGGGCCACAAAAATCACCTCCTTCCCTTCCTGCTTGATCCTGCGAAGAAGGCGCGGAAGCAGCAGAACAGGAGGGAACGCTTAGATCAGTAAAAACTGATCCCACGGAAAAACTGAGGCATCTGTTCCGCATGCCAGCGGATCCTTTGCCCTTGACACAAAGTTGTCGATCTTTCTGTTGAACCTGGATGCAAATAGATCCACATGTGGAATTTCCCCATGTTTGACATATTGACAGAAAGATGTCCAAGAGACCATTCTCCCGGGAACAACTGTTGGCAACTCAAGTAGTCCGCCTGCCAATTCTCTATTCCCGGAATGAAGACTGCCGATAGGCAAGGAATGTTGTCTTCTGCCCAAGATAGGATATGATTCACCTCTCTCTGAGCCGCACGACTCCTCGTGCCCCCTTGGTGATTGATATAGGCCACTGTTGTAGCATTGTCAGATTGGATCCTGACCGGACAATTCCATAATCTGAGCATCCAGGCCTCCAGGGCCAGGCGTGCTGCCAAAATCTCTAAAATAATGATGGGCAAGTTAATTTCTGTTTTGAAAAGTTTTCCTTGGACAGATGCTTCTTCCAGGACTGCTCCCCAGCCCAGAAGGCTGGCATCTGTTGTCACCACCTTCCAGGTAACTGATAGGAAGGGCTTTCCTTTCTGAAGATTCTTGGATATCAACCACCAACTGAGGCTTTGACGCACTTTGAGGGATAAACGCATCGGGAAGTCTAGAGCTTGGATCTTTTTGTTCCAAGTTGACAGGATACTGTTTTGCAGCAGTCTTGAATGAAACTGCGCATAAGGAACAGCCTCGAATGAAGCTACCATCTTTCCCAACAACCTCATGCAAAGTTGAATAGAAGGATTCTTCTTTGCTTTGACCACCTGAATCAGTTCCCTTATGGAACTGATCTTTGTCTGGGGTAAGAACACCCTCTTCTGAGCTGTATCTATGATCAGGCCCAAGTACTGCAATCTCCTTGATGGTTTTAAGGAAGATTTCTTTAGTTTGAGAATCCAACCTAGGTATTCCAGGTAGCTGACTGTGGTGACCAAACTCTGGTTTAGGCGGGCTACCGACTGACCTATCAAGAGTAGATCATCTAAATAAGCCAGAATCGTTATCCCCTGAGCTCTTAATCTGGCTAAAGGGGGGCCAGAACCTTTGTAAACACTCGAGGTGCAGTAGCTAGACCGAAAGTCAGATTTTCTATCTCGAAGCATAGATATTTCTGGTGAGCGGGGAAAATAGGTACATGTAGATAAGCATCCTTGATGTTGATTGTCGCTAGCAGTTCTCCACCTTGTAGATCTAAAATGGGTCTGACATTCCCCTTTGGTTTATGCACCGTGAAAAGGTTTGAATAAAACCCTAACCCTCGCTCTTCCATGAGGACCACTGATATCACAAGAGAAGATCCAAAGCCAGAAAGAGAGACTTCTTTTTTCCTGGGTCTCTGGGAACGTTTGATCTGAGAAAACGAGGAGACGGGAACTCTCTGAACTCTAGTCTGTAAACTATAGATATTGAGGAAGTCACCCATTTGTCTCAACACTGTTCCTGCCAGACCCTTGAGAACTGCAAAAGTCTTCCCCCCACTCGAGCAAGCGGGGGCGCCCCTTCATAAGGAGGTTTTAGTATTTTGTTTAGCAGGCTTTCTCCCCCAGGGCCTCTTTTGATTCTGGGGTTGATGCTGAGCGTTAGCTCTTGAACTTGACGGTGGAGGCCGTCGAGACTGTCTGGAGGCAGATGCTCCTGGCACTGGAACTGGGAACTTTTTCCATTAGAAATTCTTTGGATATATTTATCCAGATCGTCTCCAAACAACCGTTCACCATGAAACAGAAAACTAGCCAAGAGCTTTTTGCATGGCGCTTCGGCTGACCAATTCTTCAACCATAGAATTCTACGCACATGTACGAGCCTGAGCATAAGCCATGAGGCTTGGAGAATAGAATCTTTCATAGCGTCTACTGTATAACATAACGCCTCTGATATCCTGGCCAAATCTTGGGCCTGTTTATCAGGAATAATCTTGAGCACCTCTTTAAACTGGTCTTTTAAGGACTGACATACTCCGATCGCTGCCAGCGCAGGCTGAACCACTGAACCTGCCAGAGAAATATTGTTTTTAAATAAGAATTACAACTTCTTATCTGTTGGATCCTTCAGCATTTGAGCATTGTCTACAGGACAAGTCAAGCTCTTTTTCACAGAGGATATAGCAGCGTCAATTGCTGGAATCCCCCATTTCTTATTAAACTCTTCCTCCATAGGATAAAGTGTTGAAAACTTTTTTTGAGGAAAAAACTGTTTATCTGGGTGCTCCCACTCAGAATACATAACCTTTTTCAGTAATGAATGGATAGGAAAAGCATGAATAGTTTGGGGAGGCTTTAGCGAATCCAAACAAGAAGTGGGCTCATCGAATGACTCCGCTACTGGCAGCAAAAAAGTGGAGCGGACCAATTCAGTGAGAGATTGTACCAACAACCTTTCCTGTGAACCTGATCCATCCATATTAGACTCTTCAGAAGAGGAGTCATCAGCCTCTTCCTGGTCCCCTGAGAGAAAAGCGTCATCTCTGCCCCCTGTTCCTCAGTTTGAGAGTCCTGGGTAATGGACGGGGACCTGTTACGCTTAGTCCCACTCTGGGATGCAATTAAGGCATCAATTTTTTGCTCCAAGCCTAAAATGGTTGATTAAAAATTCTCTTCAGTAATATATACAGGGGCTGCAGTGCTAAAAGCAGCTGCAACACCCAACATCCCTGATGGCTCACTCTGACTGGCCATTTTCTTAAAGATGGCTTTAGGCTTCCTAGTGGCTGTAGAAGTCTTTCTAGAGCCCTTTTTTTAAGTGCTTTTACCCCCCCCCCCCTTCCGACCATAGCCCGATACACAAAGCAGAGGTACTACCAGAAGGAACACATCCACTGCTTGAGCAATAGTCCAGCACTGCCGCTACTATTTTTTTTTATTTTTTATAATTCATCCTTTATTAACCATTTTTTTCTCTTATTACAATATTTACATGGCATATCCACATAATAAAAGTATTCAATATCATAACTTATATGTACATACCAATGACAGAAAGTGGCTCCCTCAGCACCACCTCCCCACGCACCAAAAAAAAAAAAAATTATATAATTTATAAAAATACTATAAAATAGATAATTAATTTAAATCTTCAAGTGTTTGTGCTCTGAGTATGTTATTAACCTAATGCGTGTGAAAAAGAGAAAAAATTATATTATTCATAAAAATACTATAAAGTAAATGATTTAAATCTTCAAGTGTTTGTGCTCAGTGTATATTATTAACCTAATGTGTGTGAAACAAAAAAAAAAAAAAAAGAAAAATAAAGGAAAAAAATTTGAGCCCAGTTTGTGAAAGAGCGATAAAAATAAATAGTTTAAAATCTCCAAGTGTTTGTGCCCTGTGTATATTATTAACTTAATATGTGTAAAGAAAATGGAGGAGAAAAAAAACAAACAAAAACCCCAATTTGTGGAAGTGCTATAAAAATAAATTTAAAATCTTCAACTGTTTGTGCTCTGTGTATATTATTATAAGAAATAAATACATTTCTTGGGGGGGGGGGGGGGGGAATAAAGGAAGTGGACAAATCTGCGGAGAGAGCCCTCCTCCACAATCTGCATACGCCACATAATCACAAATTTAGTCAAGTACTCTTTATATTTACAAAAAAAAAAACAAAAAAAAAAAAAGAAATATATGTTGTGGATCGTTCCTTATTTATCTTTCCATTATCAGATTTCCCTTTAAAATTTATCCAGATTTCCAGCAATAGCTTCCAATCAATTTAATCTCTATCTAACTCCTGATCAAGACTTTCCCACTTTGCCTTTATTTTTTCAAATTTGTCCTGTTTGTTTCTGGTCTTATAGACCCACCTTTCTGCCTCCTTCATCTCATCTACTTCCCTCTTCCACTCTCTCAGTGTAGAGCATGTAGCCTGTTTCCAGTGCCTGGGTATTAAATTCTTTCTGCATTTAATAAATGTGGTGTTACACTGTTTTTATAGGATTTTATGACTCCCATGGAACTAATGCTCCCATGGAACAAAAGGTGTACTGATGTTAGTTCTATACCCTTGTTTGACATTCTTTTGATCCATGGGGCTATTTCTTCCCAGAATACCATGATTTTAGGGCATGTCCACCAAATATGAAGAAATGTACCCCTTTCTTTACATCCCCTCCAGCAACGATTGTCTATAGTTGGATATATCTGTGCTAATCACACCGGGGTTCTGTACCATCTAGTCAATAATTTATATGACATTTCCTGGGTAGATGAGCTTACGAATGAGGAATGTGTTGTTACTTCTATTCGTTTTTTTATTTGTGATGGGGTAAATGTACAATTTAGTTCATTTTCCCATTTTTTTAAATAAAATATGGTGTTGTAATTTCTTGTTCACTGAGCATTAGTTTATACATTTGAGATAGTAAATGATTGGGTTTTAATATCCTCATACACATCTTCTCGAATATGGTTATGCCCTGTACACACGGTCGGACAATGATTGGACATTCCGACAACAAAATCCATGGATTTTTTCCGAGGGATGTTGGCTCAAACTTGTCTTGCATACACACGGTCACACAAAGTTGTCTGAAAATCCGATCGTTCTGAACGCGGTGACGTAAAACACGTACGTCAGGATTATAAACGGGGCAGTAGCCAAAAGCGTTCGTCTCTTAATTTATTCTGAGCATGCATGGCACTTTGTGCGTCGGATGTGTGTACACACGATCGGAATTTCCGACAATGGATTTTGTTGTTGGAAAATTTTATAGCAAGCTCTCAAACTTTGTGTGTCAGAAAATGTGTGATGGAGCCCACACACAGTCGGAATTTCCGACAACAAGGTCCTATCACACATTTTCCGTCGGAAAATCTGACCGTGTATACAGGGCATTAGAGTATTTTGGGACCTTAGTTGATTATTTTTTTAAAGAAATTTTGCATTTGGTTGTATCTCCATCCTGCCATCCTCATGTCTCCTTGTGATGATACCAATTCTGCTTGAGGCATCAGAGTACCCAAAGGAGCATATCTTAAACACATTGTATTTCTTCCTGATTCCCATGGACCTAATGCTCCCTTTCTTCTCCAGGGGGGAACCATGGATAACCTCCCAGTGGGGCTAAAGGGGATATTCTAGGAGCATATTTGCCTGTTTTATTTAATCTATCCCACACTGCCAGTGTGTTTCTGGTTAGTGAAGATGTCCATTTACATAGTCCCCTATCCTTAGCTATAATCCATGGTGCTCCTGCTAAATCTCTTTCTGCTATGTTTTTCTCAATCAACACCCATGCTTTATTTTCGGAGTTGTGACACCAATTTAAGATGCGAACTAAAGACATTTCTTTGTAATACAATGCAATGTCTGGCAACCCGACTGCTCCCTCCCCTTTACTTCTGCAAAGGATATTATATGCTATTCTAGCATTCCCATCCTTCCATATGAAAGACAGAAATATTCTGCGAACCTTTTTAAAAAATATTTGGGGGAGTGGTATGGGTACTGTATACAGTATATATAATAATCTGGGTACTATATTTATTTTAAGGGTGTTGATCCTTCCAAACATTCTTAAAGTATGTCCTTTCCAACTATGCAGATCTCTATTATTTTGGCTAGTAGGGGGCTGTAGTTTTGTTCATATAATGCCGCGTACACACGAGCGGACATTATGGCGGACTTTGCCCGGCGGACTGGATTTCGTCGGACAATTCGATGTGTGTGGGCTCCAGCGGACTTTGTTTTCTCAAAAGTTGGACGGAATTAGATTTGAAACTTGTTTAAAATTTATCAGTTGAAATCGAGTCCGGTCGAAAAGTCCGCCGTCTGTATGCTAGTTCGACGGACAAAAAGCCACGCTAGGGCAGCTATTGGCTACTGGCTATGAACTTCCTTGTTTTAGTCCGGTCGTACGTCCTCACGTACGAATTCGACGGACTTTGGTGGATTGTGTGTAGGCAAGTCCGTTCATTCACAAAGTCCGTCGGAAAGTACGTCGAAAAGTCCGCCGGGCAAAGTCCGCCGTAATGTCCGCTCGTGTGTACGCGGCATAAGAGTTTTACATCTGCAGATATATGCACTCCCAAATAAAACAAAGATTTCCTATTCCATATAAACAGGTATTTATTTTGCAGGGATGTGGTTAATGATGATGGTACATAACTGGGTAATAATACCGATTTCTCTAGATTTATTTTAAAATTTGATAGTTTCCCATATCTTGTCACCTCCTGCATCACTTCTTTAATGGATTCTTGGGGTTTTGAAAGAAAAATTAACAAATTATCAGCATATGCTGAAACTTTATATCCTCTAGGTCCAATTCCTACTCCCAGTATTCCTTTATTTTCCCTTATTTTACATAGGAAAGGTTCTAATGCCGCATACACACGGTCGGACTTTTCAGCTACAAAAGTCCGACAGCCTGTCCGACAGACTTTCGACAGACTTTCGACGGACTTTTGGCGGACTTTCAATGGACTTTCTAACTGCCGGACTTTCCTACACACGATCACACCAAAGTCCGACGGTTTCGTACGTGAGGACGTACACCAAACTAAAATAAGGAAGTTCATAGCCAGTAGCCAGTAGCTGCCCTAGCGTCGGTTTTTGTCCGTCGGACTAGCATACAGACGAGCGGATTTCTGGGTCCGGCGGAGTTACGATGTAAAGATTTGAAGCATGTTCCAAATCTAAAGTCTGTCAGATTTGCGACTGGAAAAGTCTGCTGAAGGTCCGGTGAAGCCCACACACGATCGGATTGTTCACCGGATTTTGTCCGTCGGCGTCCGTCAGGCCAGTCCGGTCGAAAAGTCCAGCCGTGTGTACGCGGCATTACACAAAGGCAAATAGTATTGGGGACAGTGGGCAACCCTGCCTTGTGCCATTTCGTATAACAAAACCCCCTGACAGGGTCCCGTTAACTCTTACCCTTGCCCTTGGTCCTGCGTATAGTGCTGATACCCACCCCATCATTCATTCCCCCAGACCCATTCCCCTTAATACCTCCATCATGAAAACCCAGTTCACTCTTTCAAAGGCCTTTTCGACCTCCATTGATAGCACTACCCTTGGTATTTTATTAGGTCCATTCCAATGGAAAACATGAAGGGCCCGAATAGTATTGTCTTTGGTTACTCGTCCCATCATAAACCCCGTTTGATCAGAGTGTACCAATTGTATTACTTTGTCCTGCAATCTAGTTTGCACAATATTGTGGATCTTTCCCAGGTTTTGGTATTATTGTCACAAAGGCCAGCAATGCTTCTGGGGGTAGTGGATTAGTAGCTGTAATTTGATTAAAGTAGTTGCATAATGGTGTAATCAAAGTATTAATACATTTTTTATAGTACGCATTTGTTAGGCCGTCTGGCCCTGGGCTTTTCCCCCTTGGTAGATTTTTTTATTTCCTCCACCGTAATCTGCTCCTCCAATCTTTCCACCACTTCCAAATGAAGAGGTGTTAATGTAGATTCTTTAATATAATCTCTTATTTCCCCCACTTGGCCCCCTTCTTCTAATCCCAACGAAGTTGGTTATATATTATATAGGCCCCTATAGAAATGTTCAAATTCCATAGCTATAGATTTGGCGTCTATTATCTGTTTATTGTTTGCTCGGATATTATGAACATGGGAAATTTCTTGTTGTTTTTTTAATTGTCTGGCTAGTAATTTGCCATACTTGTTCCCGTGCTCATAAAATCTGTGTGCAAAGAATCTATATTTATCTTTGGTCCTTCTGTCCAGATATGTAGAGAGTTTTATTCGAAGCGCTTCCAGCTGTTTTGCTTCCTCAGGGTCAAGACTGTTTTTATGTTTAGTCTCTAACTCATGTATATTTCCTAATAAATCCTCCATCTCCTTCCTTTTCTTCTTTTTGACTCGTGAACCATGAGCTATTAACTCCCCCCTAATGACAGCCTTGTGGACTTCCCATATTGTTTGTTCTGATACTTCTCCTGATGTGTTTTCTTCAAAATAACAAATCATTTTATTCCGTGTGTCTTCCGCTATCCGTCATCTAACAATGACTCATTTAATCGCCATGTCCGCTCCCGTTGACCCACAGATACCGGGAGAAACTTCATTACCACTGGAGCATGGTCGGAAATCGTTATTGGTTCTATTCTCATGGCTCTCACTTGTTCCAAGTAATACTGGTCCACCATGAACAGATCCAACCTAGAGTATACTTTATGGGTCTTTGAATAATAGCTATAATCCTTCAACCCCTCATTAAAGGCCCGCCAACTATCTACCAGATGGAGGCATCGTAGATATTTTTTCACTTGTTTAAGCACTTTAAATGAGAAAGCTGTTTTTCCTGAAGTATCTAATTTAGGGTCCAAAATAATATTGAAACCCCCCCCCCCCTGTCCTGTTTCCTTAACGTTTTCAATAAAAAATCTACTGTACCATTGTTTGGAGCATATATGGATGCAAACGTGTAACAAACTCCATGCAATGTTCCTTTAATGAATAAAAACCTCCCCTCTGGGTCTGTTTGTACTGCCATAGTGATCAAGGGACATGTTTTCCTAAAAGCTATAGATACACCCCTTGCCCTTGCTATTGGGGATAGTGTGTGAAACCATTGGTTATAGTGAGATAACAGTAGTTTAGAAACCGATCCTGGCGTAAAGTGCGTCTTCTGCATGTAGATTATATCCACAGCCTGGTGACGCACTTCCTCCCATAAACGGTCCCTTTTCTGAGGTGACCCCAAACCCCTTACATTACAACCCCTTACATTATCCCCTTACATTATCCCAAACCCCTTACATTATAACCCCTTATAATCCAACCTATAGTATACTTTATGGGTCTTTGAATAATAGCTATAATCCTTCAACCCCTTACATTATCCCAAACCCCTTACATTATAACCCCTTACATTATCCAACCTAGAGTATACTTTATGGGTCTTTGAATAATAGCTATAATCCTTCAACCCCTCATTAAAGGCCCGCCAACTATCTACCAGATGGAGGCATCGTAGATATTTTTTCACTTTTTTCACTTTATATCCACAGCCTGGTGATGCACTTCCTGCCATAAACGGCCACTTTTCTGAGGTGAGCTCAAACCCCTTACATTATATGTCATGATCTTCAGTGAATTATCCATCAGTTATTTTCTCAAAAAATGGCCAAGATCTATGCATTCTAAATTTATTGCCGTCTGTTATATTTTCCTTTTCTGTTAAGGAATCTGTATCAAAATCTAAAGACCCAAATCTACCACAACAAGACCCCCTACTAATTAGGGTGTGCCATCTACCAGGAGGGTAAGCCCATGCGGGCACTCCTAGCCCAACCCTCACCCTCCCGCCCATCTGCTTAATGCAGATTATCCAATCCCTCATCAGGACTTACCTACTTGTAATGGGGGAATCCTTTTTTTTTTTTCCTCATCTATACCCCGGACCATTCTTTCTAATTTCTCTTATGTGGCTGCTTCCTCTATTTTATTACACCTTTTCTATATTTAATGCCGCTGTAGAAGTCCAATTGGACGAAACGCGTCAGCCAAGGCTTACCATTCCCCACACCTTGATTTTATCTTTTGTGATCACATTTTATACTTGTATCTTGGTTTGTCTCAATAAACCTACCATTTTGATCCGCACGATTGGAGCACTCCATTGTTTTCTTTCCACACCTTTATGTTACGTGAGACTTGGACCTTCCTGCCGAATGTGGGACTCCTTTCCAGTAGCCGATACCGTTGCAGCTGTTCCAGATAAGGGGAGATGTGGTTTGAGATCCGGCACCCCATTCCATCTCAGGACAGCCATCCATCTGGATCTCTAAGCTCGTTTGATTCGGTGCTACCGGCATCCAAATCCACCAGTTACGGTAAGAGTATTTTATCTCTCTACATTTCAAGATTTCCATGTAGATGAATTACATACCAGAATCACATATCAGAAGACTTCTTCACATATATTGGATTTCACTTTTCACTATAATGTGGGACTTTTACCATTGACTTTATTTATACCCACATCACTGTGGGGAGTCACTTATTATTTTTATTTTTTATATTTTATTTTTTATTTCGCTTTCACTATTCTTTTGACACGTTGTAGCACTACATATTTGCACCACTTTATCTTTGAATATTTGTCATATTTTTATGTAGCAGCTTTGTTTTTTCTTTTATTGGGTTAGCGCAGCAATATTTTTTCGTTTCTTTTCTATAGTTAGCACTGAGGAGGGAAGGGAGGAAGAGGAAAACAGGAAACAGGGAGGAACTTTCCCTTCCCCCTTCCCCCTCCCTTTCCCTTCCCCCTTCCCTTTCCCTTCCCCCTTCCCCCTCCCTTCCCCTTCCCCCGTCCCCTCCCCAGTGGTTCATAACCTTTCTATTTATTCTCTCAATTTTAAGTCCTTTGTCGACTTTTCTCTGAGACTAGAGACTAAGGCTCAGGACGTTGTATTATGATGTTCATATTATTTTTTCTCCAATCTGCAAAGTCAGGGGGAGGTCCAATATCTCCACAAACTTTTTTAGGTCATCCTTTGTACGGAGTACCGCCGTTTTCCCATTTTGTGATGCTATTAAATAAAAGGGGAATCCCCATCGATATCTAATTTCCACCTGCCGCATTGCTTCCAGTAATGGACGCATTATTTTGCGTTGCATTAAAGTTCTGCATGATATGTCAGGGAATAAAGCAATTTGTGTCTCTTCAATTTTGATCAAGGGTGTGTCTCGTACAGTCCTTATTATAATCTCCTTCACGGAGTACTTATGGATTTTGCATATCACATCCCTTGGCCTTTCTTTATTCTGCTTTATAAGAGAATTAGTATGGTGGAACCTGTATATTTCCACTGGTTCTTGCATACTCGACCCCATGATTTGTGAGAAAAGTTTTTGTACCATTACTAACAGATCTTTATTATTATATTTCTCAGGTAAGTCCCGTATCCGTATGTTTTTCCTGCGGTCCCTGTTCTCAATATCGTCCAATTGATCTCTATAGGTGTTCAACATATCTTCCTGCTGTCTAATAATGTCCTGGACCTCTCCCACAGCGTTTTTAATCTCATCTTGGCCTTCTTCCAGCACTTCCACTCTATTTCCCACCGCCACTATTTCTTCCTTGAGATCCTCCACTGCTTGTTTACATGACCTCTCTACCATAGATATCAGTTCTTGTATGTCTGTTTTCATGGGTAATGCTCTTATCAGTTCTCTAATATCTCTGAAGTCTTGGTCTTTACTACCCCTTGCTGTCTCCATCTCTATATCCTCTGTGCAGGGTATATGCTCCTTAGCCATCCATTAGCTCAGCAGGGGGTACAGGTGATGTTATCCCTTCTGATTTTTGGTCTGTCGCTGGGGGTTCCACCCCTATTCCTGCATGACTCTGGTTATCTCCCCTTGGGTCTGCTAATGGGTTGGTGGTTCTTATTGAGTCATTTGAGTTCTCTTTTGGGGTTACTTTCGGGATTACTCCCGGATTATTGGCTAATTGTATTACTCTGTCTCTAAGGGGCACTAGAGTCTCCAACCCCTGCTCTTTTGGGGTGTCCCCCAGTTCTGGAAGTCCCTCTTTGCCTTTGTTAGGTCCATTCCCCCACCAAATTTCTTCCATACCTTTGGGTGTCTGCGGGGTGCCCTTCTGCTCCATTTCAACAAGCGCTGTGTGTCCGCTACAGCTGCCTCAACTCCACTCCTCTCCTCCTTCAGACATCTGCCTGCCTCTCCCATTTGTGAGCGAGTTCCAGTTCTGTAAGCTGTGGACTAGGGCGGTTTGGGGCATGGGTGAGCCGCGGCCGGCTTTCCCCCGAATTCCTCCGATTTCTGGGCTCCCATATCGGCGCATCTCCGCTCTCTGCGGCGTCATGTATGCCCTCAATCCACCGGTCACGTTCCTACTTCCTCCCCCGGCTGGCTGCAGGGCTGCACGCTTGCGAGTGGTCATCTCCACCTCCACTGCAATGACTTTCTCCACTGTCTTTCACCTGCTGACACTGCGTACTGCTAACGGCTGAAGCAATCAGCCTTCAATCAGGTGCATCAGCTGGAGCTCTCTCTCTCTCTGTGGTCCGGATGTGTGAGGGAGCTCTCACCTCACACGTCTACTACTCCCATCTCCGCCCCAGATCATGTACTGTCGCTGCTATTAATGCTCAGCCTGATGCAAATGCGTCAAAAAGGAATGCCTGTGTCGCCAAACGTCTTTCATGCCCCTCTTGCTCTTGTGTCCCTCCGTAGCTTGCAGCAGTAACAATTGTGCTTTAAAAAAAAAACCACTTTCCCGAGCTGGACGTTGGAGGACGCCAACGCCGCGCTAAGCCCCGCCCCCCTCAGTCACCTACGACCACCCCTCCCCGCCTCTGATCCCATGGGATCGTACAGTGAGGGGGAAAATGGTGAGGAGGGAGCCTAGAAGCCGCCGAATAGAGTGTTGATCGTTTTTTTTCCTCCTGGCGCTTCTTGCTCGTGAAGAGCGTGAGAAAACAGCACAGGTGGGGGCGTCTGGTGGGGAAGAAAACCCCCCCAGACTTACCGGAGGTCTGCTGCTGGCTGGAGGAAAGGAAGCTGCTGTTCCGAACACAACGTGAGCTCTCTGAGGAAGCATGAGAAGGTATGTGCTCTATACAGCCCCCAGTGGTGACACATAGGCATGACAACATTCACTAAATTAAAGGAGACATTCATAAGAAAATTAAAAAATTTCTTAGAAAACGCCACTTACCTTTCCCGCCGCAGGGTTTTCTGTGGTAAAACCAACAGACCCAATCTTCACCGTTCACGGTGGGTTCCGTTAACAAACCTTCAGGATCTGGGGACCCTCGGGGAAACCCACAATCCTGGACCTCTAATAGCACCACAGCCAGTAAAACTTTATGGGTATAGGGTGTAGCGCTCAAAACACAAAATATTACAAAGACATAAAGTTCATGAATAAAAGTTCATCTCTATAAATAGGAAAAAAACTTGAGATAATCAGAACAAAGTCCACAAGGAAGAAAAATAATCAGAATCCACCATAGGAATGTAGAAGAAATTATATAGATCCCGTCACCTTCACCCAATATAACTGACCCTTACCATCAGTGATTCAAATCCCATTCAATGTTCATTCCATGAGGATGGTACGTCTGAGCCTGGTAAATCCACTTGGTCTCTAATTGAGAGACTCCTCTGACTATATTACTATATTACCTCCCCTCCAATGGCCCAAAAATTTATCAATGCCCAAAAAGGTGGTACCCTCTGGGTTGCAATCGTGTTTCAATGCATAGTGCTTAGATAAACTGTGTTTCGGGAAACCCCTCTTAATGTTCCCCAAATGTTCACTAAGCCTAACGTGTAACATGCGTATCGTGCGCCCTATGTATTGTAATCCACAGGGGCACTTGATAACGTAAACCACATTTTTAGTGGTGCACGTAATAAACGTTTTTATTGGGAAGCTTTCCTGTGTAGAGGTGGCTTGAAATTATTCTATAGACCTATTTCTAATGGCATTTAACTTGCAAATAGGACACCTCCTACATGGGTAAAACCCACCCCATATTCTGAAAAAAGGACACCTGTTTGGGTGGGTCAACCACATTCGGAGCAATCTGCAAATCCAGTGGGGGCACTTCTCTATAGACAACACGAGGCTTATCTGGCAGATTGGGACCTAAAAACCTATCACCTCTCAAAACCTTCCAGTGTCTCTGTATGATCTTGCAGATATCCCAGAGGGTACCACCTTTTTGGGCATTGATACATTTTTGGGCCATTGGAGGGGAGGTAATATAGTCAGAGGGGTCTCTCAATTAGAGACCAAGTGGATTTACCAGGCTCAGACGTACCATCCTCATGGAATGAACATGGAATGGGATTTGAATGCCTTCATAGATAATAGTTAGAAGGCATTTCGGATTCCCATTCTTGCTTAGAACATGCTATTGATTATTCTTTGGTATCCGCTCTTTTGACTATTGCATATGTATGTGGTATGGAATGAACATTGAGTGGGATCTGAGTGCTTTCATTATTGTCAGTTGGAAGTTATTTCGGATTCCCATTCATGTTTAGACCATGTTACATTATTTATAATTGTTTGGTATTCACTTTTTGAACTATCATATATATGAGTAAATCTTTTTTTATCTCCGGAATATGAGAATGCTTTATTGTTTTTATGTGTTTTTTATCTTTACATGTACATTTTTTATCATGTTTTGTCATTTTGGATGTACATAGATGCTTTTTTGTTCCTTAACCACAAGGTGCCGCTGTCCCTTAAGTCCGTCGTATGTCCACTCATATATACAGATTTTAAATTGAACTGTGAGTAAATGTCACACTTGTCCCTTTTCCCCTTAACTGAGTTTGGTTTCCCATTAATAATGGGCAGCCGATTACATTGATTTGATATCCGTTCAGTTTTTTTTCCCATGGAACTTATCACATCTTTATTTCCATATTGGAGCTTCCTATGATGGGGGGTTTCTGTTTTTCGTTGGTGTTTACTTCCGGTTTATGGAACGCAATACACTTCCGCCCGTCAGACTCGTCCGCTTTATATAAACAAGTATCGTTGCACGTCACAACCACGCCCCTGAAGACGCATGTTGATGACGAAACGTTGGGTGGAGCTGCGGGACGTGTGACGTAGGACGCGGACGGACGTAGGTACAATAGCTACCTTGTTGGTTTGAAGCGCTGGTCGCTTCTTCCTACTTTGCCTTAGAACTCCTTTTAAAATGTGAGTTTATTTTATATTTTTCTTTGTACAATAAATACTTTCTGATTGGATGCCTGCGCAATGAGCGTTCTCTTTTTACTCCTTGCATTTAAATGATTATCGAGCCTCAGCCTTTGAATACACCTGGCTTTATATCCTGCTGAGAGGAAGGGGTCTATTAGTCTGCTTTCTGGTATATTGGGAGAAGGATCTCTTTGGAACACATATGCAGTGGAATGTTACTAAAGCTGGAAGGATCGTTTTTTGTCATTACCCGAATGCATTTTATGTGTATAAATCATACACTGATGGTAAGGGTCAGTTATATTGGGTGAAGGTGACGGGATCTATATAATTTCTTCTACATTCCTATGGTGGATTCTGATTATTTTTGTTCCTGGTGGACTTTGTTCTGATTGTCTCAAGTTTTTTTCCTATTTATAGAGATGAACTTTTATTCATGAACTTTATGTCTTTGTAATATTTTGTGTTTTGAGTGCTACACCCTATACCCATATTATGTTTATTGTACCCAGCAATTTAGTGTTAGCGGCTTTTCTCACAGCTTATTATTAAGCGCAACAAATCATTTGTTTTTTAGTAAAACTTTATGGCCTTATTACCAAAAATACTGGATCCCGGGGTCCAGCTCTCTAAAGAGAGAAGTGTTTACAGGCAAAACTTTGTTTCTTCGGACACGAGGCCCGGGTACCATTCAATTCAACCAAAAAGACACTTTGGATGGATCTGGCTGCATGGCTAGCCCCAGGAAGAATTGCTCCAGTGGAGCTTAGCACAGCACACCTTTACTCGTGACCAACACCTTAGACACTGGCGAAAAAACTGAGGTACTCCCAGTGGTGGGAGGGATTATATAGGAAGTGGACTTTTTGTCTTGGGCGTGCCAGTGTCCATCACCTGAAGGTGGCCTATAACCCACATAGCAATTACTATGGCTCTGTGTCCCGTGATGTACGATAAGAAATAGAGTTTTCTTTTGGTGGTATTTGATCACCTCTGCCGTTTTTATTTTTGCGCTATAAACAAAAAAGATCGAAAATTTTGGAAAAAAAAAACAATATTTTTTACTTTATGCTATAAAACATACTCAATAAAAATGTAAAAAAAATGTATTCATCAGTTTAGGTCAATATGTATTCTGCTACATATTTTTGGTAAAAAAATGCCAATAAGCGTATATTGATTGGTTTGCGCAAAAGTTATAGCGTCTATGGAATTTTTATTTATTTTTTTACTGGTAATCAGCAATTTTTAGCGGGACTGCAACATTGCAGCGGACAAATCGGACACCTAACTGACACTTTTTTGGGAACCAGAGACACTAATACAGTGATCTAAAAAAATGCACTGTCACTGTACTAATGACACTGGTAAGGAAGGGGATAACATCAGGGGCGATCAAACGGTTAAATGTCAGACATCCCAAGTCTCCAGCGGGGTGCGGGAATCTCTCGCATTTCAGCTGCGGCTCCCTGACACCCACAAGTGCCGCGCGATATCCTGGCTGCAGGGCCGATCGAGGGAGAGCCGCTCAGCAGAGCCAACAATGACACTTCCTCCCCTTCCACCTGCTGCTCGCACAGCCAGACAGGAGAGGAGAGAGAGCTGCTTCTACTCCTCCACCTCCTGTCCTATCCTCCTGTGTCTACCCTGCCCACATGTGTGGGGGAGGAACGTATGAAGCCCAGCAAGCTCTGCAGACTGATCCATCAATCCATGCAGTACTCTGATGTAAGGGGCATCCTGTGCCCACTTACCCTTCCCCTGTGCTGTGCCTTCCTGCTCCCTGTACTGTGCCCACTTACCCCCCCTGTGCTGTGCCCACTCACCCTCCCCCTGTGCCGTACCCTCCTGCCCCCTGTGCTGTACCCTCCTGCCCCCTGTGCTGTGCCCTCCAGCCCCCCTGTACTGTGACCACTTACCCTTCCTCTGTGCTGTACCCTCCTGCCCCCTGTGCTGTGCCCACTTAATCTCCCCCTGCATTGTGCCCATTTACCCTCCCCCTGTGCTGTACCCTCCTGCTCCCTGTGCTGTGCCCATTTAGCCTCCCCCTGTGCTGTACCCTCCTGCCCCATGTACTGCGCCCACTTACCTTCCCCCTGTGCTGTGCCCTCCTGCTCCCTGTGCTGTGCCCATTTACCCTCCCCCTGTGCTGTACTCTCCTGCCCCTTGTACTGTGCCCACTTACCCTCCCCCTTTGCTTTGTCCACTTACCCTCACCATGTGCTGTGCCCTCCTGCTCCCCTTGTACTGTACTCCCCTGCCCCTGTAATGTGCCCACTTACCCTCCCTCTGTGCTGTGTCCTCCTGCATCATACACTGACAAAGACCTACCTGCAGATACAGACTGGGATTGGGGGGGGGGGCAGAGGAGGGACTGCGGATAGGGACATGGCTGGGGGTCTCTCTCTCATCTCCTCCCTCTCTCTGTCAGCCCCCCTCTTTTTCATCTCTCCCCTCTCTCTGTCAGCCCCCCTCTCTCTGTCAGCCCCCCCTCTCTCACTCCCTCTCTCTGTCAGCCCCCCCTCGCTCTCATCTCCCCCTCTCTCTTTCAGCCCTCCTCTCTTTGTCAGCCCCCCTCTCTCTCTCATCTTCCCCTCTCTCTGTCAGCCCTTCCCCCTCTCATCTCCCCCTCTCTCTGTCAGCTCCCCTCTCTCTCATCTCCCCCTCTCTCTGTCAGCCTCCCTTTCTCTGTCAGCCCCCTCTCTGTCTCATCTACCCCCTCTCTCTGTCAGCCCCCTCTATCTCTCATCTCACCCCTCTCTCTGCTTAGCAGATACACAAGATCTTCATCTTCCCCCTCTCACAAAATGGCGGTCTGCCTTGTTTACATAGGCAGACTGCCATTCTGCCTCTCCTGAGAATGATCGGCAGGTCCCGGCGAACATCGGGTCTGCCGGACCCGCTGATTGGCTCCCGCTGTAATTGGACACAATCACAGGTTGCCAGTGGAGCGTGTGTGTGCCCCAGACCCAGTGCATGAAATCAAGTACAGGTACGTGATTTTGCGCAGGAGGGCCACGCTGCCGCAGTATATCTGCATGGGGCAGTCCATAGGAGGTTAATCAGTATAGGCACTTATTTTTAATGTTTTACATAGCTATACATGCAAAAGGGTGATCTAGCAGGACTTCATTTTCTGACCAAATTTCCACTTTAACCACTTCAGCCCTGGAAGGATTTACCCCCTTCCTGACCAGAGCGTTTTTTGCGATTCGGCACTGCGTCGCTTTAACTGACAATTGCGCGGTCGTGCGACGTGGCTCCCAAACAAAATTGATGTCCTTTTTTCCCCACAAATAGAGCTTTCTTTTGGTGGTAATTGATCGCCTCTGCGATTTTTATTTTTTGCTCTATAAACAAAATAAGAGCAATTTTGAAAAAAACGCATTATTTTTTACATTTTGCTATAATAAATATCCCCCAAAAATATATAAAAAAAACATTTTTTTTTCTTCAGTTTATTCGTATCGTATTCTTCTACATATTTTTGGTGAAAAAAATCGCAATAAGCGTTTATTAATTGGTTTGCGCAAACGTTATAGTGTTTACTAAATAGGGGATAGTTTTATGGCATTTTTATTAATAATTTTTTTTTTACTAGTAATGGCGGCGATCAGCGATTTTTATTGTGACTGCGACGTTATGGCGGACATGTCGGACATTTTTGACACATTTTTGGGACCATTGTCATTTATACAGCGATCAGTGCGATTAAAAATGCACGGATTACTGTGTAAATGACACTGGCAGTGAAGGGGTTAACCACTAGGGGGCGGGGAGGGGTTAAGTGTGTCCTAGGGAGTGATTACTAACTGTAGGGGGATGGGCTGTGTGGGTGATCTCTGCTCCGATGACAAGGAGCAGAGATCGAGTGACACTTGTCACTAGGCAGAACGGGGAGATGCTGTTTACAACGGCATCTCCCCGTTCATCCGCTCCGTGAGGCGATCGCAGGTATCCCCGCGGCGATCGAGTCCGCGGGACCCGCGACCCGACTCACGGAGCTCCCGGCCGGCCGGGAGGTACGCCCATTTGCCCAGCCGTGCGCCGGTCGGGAAGCGGTTAAAGCGGTAGTAAACTGACATTTTTTTTTTTAAACCTGTAGGGCAAAGTTATAATATGCTAGTATGCATCGCATACTAGCACATTATGTGACACCTTACGAACAAAAACGAAACCCTCTATCGGCACGCTGTCACCGCTGACAGGGCTTCCATCTTCACCCGGTCCTCATTCAGGGTTGGCGGGCTTTGGTCCTTTGATTGGACGAGCCGCGATGACATCACTCCCGCGCATGCGCACGGGAGCCACTGTTCACGGCACAGGGCTCTGAAGTAACGACACGGTATGCCATTCCTTCAGAATACATGCGCCAGTGACATCACTGGCGGCTTTACAAGTAAACATCTCGTAAATGGTGTACGTTTAGGAGATATTTACTGTACCTATAGGCAAGCCTTACTTTAGGCTCACCTATAGGTAAAAATCATCCCTGTATTGTTCGTGATGATGTCAGCCTGTGACCGCCAGCTGAAGCGCCTTGGAGAAAAGGCTGCAGGGTGCCAGTTGCACAGCGAGAGGAAGGTTGCTGGAGGCGCGATTCCTCAACTCCTAGACCTAGCTCAGCATTATATAAGGCTGCATTCACATCACTCTCTACATTCACAATAAAGCGTGTGAATGCAGGATGGTTGTGGCATGGCCATACGCTTAATCATACAGTTTTTGCATTGGGACCACAACATGTGTACAGCTTTTATTGCTTCCTGACTGTGTATGTCCATGAGCCCTTAAAGATGCGGTCCCAGTTCATTTTTATAGCTGGTTGTTAGGATTACACCACTGTCCCCAGTCATTGCAGTTGGGCTACTTGTTTATTGTGTCACATTCTGTGGAACTTTCCAGAAGCCTGAGCTCTGCATTTAATGGGCAAAGGCGGTTGGATCTGAGGTGTTATGTAGCTACTGTCGGGGAGGACAGGGTGTGAGGTTAGCAGCTGCTGCAGGTTGAGTCCTGCTTTCTGCTGAGGTTGTTTACCTGGAGTTTGAACCTCTCCTCGCGCGGGCGTTGGCCTGTCTGAGCATAGTCATTATAGTGGCGGGAAAGGGAGGGATTGGCACGCTGGGTTTGTGCATGGAGTAGATCAGAATGTGTGGGTGTAATCGGAGTTAACCCCAAATGAGCTGGCACCTGAGCTACGAATTTCCGCGTGCAGATACTATATAACATTGCCTCAGGCAGAGCAAGAGTTAGCTGTGTGTAGGAGCTCTCGTGTGAGGGACCAACGTGCCTGTCACAGCTTGTGTGATGTCTATAGAGAGCACTACGCCGAGTGTGTACATAATACTCAGCTCCAATTTCCACACTGGGGACGATTCACGAAAACAAGTGTAAAGAAAATGGAGGCCTTGTTTGGCCACGTTTTATTTTCCCAGTTCAGGTTATGGAATTAAAATGGAAATCTAATTGGATGCTACAGGCAGAATGCGCAGGCGATTATAGCGACAAGGCCGAAGTACTGCATATATACACAAAGCTCACAGTAGTAAACATACTGGTTCACGTCAAAACTGCCAGTAAAATGCTGAACACTTCTGCTGCGCTTTTGAGACGTTTGCGGTTTTTAAAGGACACGTGACTCAAAAACTGCACCAAAAAGGCTGTGGAGCATTTTTGAGGCGCTTTTAAGTCGCTTCTCATTCATTTCAAAGAAGAGGAACGTTTTTGGTGTGGGTTTTTTAGCTCCCCAAACATGCCCCAAAGGTGCTGCAAGCAGGATTTTTTTCACGGCACCACAAACACACCACCCCAGTGTGAAAGCATTCATTAATTTTAAAGGGAAGCATTTTTCTAGAGCTTTTGAGGCACTTTTTTTTAAGCATAAGCGCTTAAAAAACTCAGTGTGAAAGGGGCCTAAAACTGAACTCCAGGCAGATATAAAATATAAAAATTAATGCAGCCCTTTGTTCATTAATACATCATTAAATAGTTAATTAATCTTTATCCTATGCATATAAAAACAAGCTGTACAGCTTTGACCAAAGTTGAATAATGCTCTTGCTATAGGTGTAGGCTATTTACTGTATGTACCTCATGAAGCCTGAATGGAAAATTTCTAGAACGTTGCAAAGGACATTGCTAAGTGAGGCCTAGTCGTTACCACTTACCTCCACCATCACAAGAGTGAGCACTTTCTATGATTCAAACCCCCTTACATGAGCTTTCTCCCCCCTGATACAGTAGCTCTGCATTGGAAAGCTCAATTCTGTGATAGTAAAGGTGAACAGTAACAGCTAGGTGTCTCCTAGCAACGTCCTTAGCAACATCCTGGGAGTATTCCAGTCGTGCTTCATGAGGTATATAAATGGCCTACACCTACAGTAAGGGCATTATTCAACTTTAGTCAAAGCTGCATAGTTTGTTTTTATCTACAGACCCCCTTTATCTGAACAGTCAGTTTTTTGGTAAAGGTTAACTAACCCTTTAAGGCCTCTCCTACATGGGTGGCCAGGCTGGTGTTTTACCACCCCAGACATCCCAAGTCTCCCGCGAGGTGCGGGAGTCTCCTGCATTTGGTAGCGGCTCCCGGACACCCGCGAGTGCCCTGCAATCTCCCGGCTGCAGGGCTGATCCTGGGCAGCAGTGGTGTCATCCATGTGTCCCCCTGCAATCCCCTCCGGCCCGCCATCCTCCTCCGCCCCCTCCCTCCATTCTCCTCCGGCCCGCTGTCCTCCTTCTCTGGCCCCCCTCCATTCTCGTCCGGCCCACTGTCCTTCTCCTCCACCCCCCCTCGTCCCCTGCAGCTGGCTTCCCTCCTCTCCCGCCAGCTGCAGAGGGGATGTGTCAGGATGGAGAGCGGAGGAAGGGGGCGGTAAATATGTAATTTAGTGGCCCCTTCCTTTTCTGAATTGGACACAGTGAGCTATCGCTCCTGTGTCCTGTAATGACTGAGCAGAGTAACCTGGGATTACTCAGTTTGCTTCAGTTTATGAGTGGACAGGAGACTGTGGGGTTGATTTACTAAAGGCAAATAGACTGTGCACTTTGCAAAGTGCAGTTGCACTCTGTAAATGCAGTAGCTCCAGAGCTTAGTAAATGAGGTAAAGCTTTACTTTGCAAAGAATACCCAATCACGTGCATGGAAAATTAAAAAAAAACAGCCCTTTTGCTTGCATATGATTGGATGATGGAATTCAGCAGAGCTTTTCCTCATTTACTAAGCTCTGGAACAACTGCTCTCGCAGAGTGCAACTGCACTTTGCAAAGTGCACAGTCTATTTTCCTTTAGTAAATCAACCTCTGTGTTTCCTGTCTATTCATCTTCAGTGCTGAGAAAGGGATTGGGGAATCTGTGTCCTCAGTCCTTTTCCCTGTCTCAAAGGGGAGATGTCAGGGGTCTGTTTAGACCCCTGATATCTCACCAAAGCCCCCCAACAGGGCTGATAATAAAAAATAAAATAAAAAAAACAATAAATATTAAAAAATTTAATTGTAAAAAATCATTTATAAAAAATTAAATTGTAAAAAATGACTGGCACCACTTTCCCCTGCCCTACAAGCACTGTCTACTGCCCCAACCACCTCCCCCCAAAAAGCATTGTGAAAAAAAATAAAAATAAATAAAATTGTAAAAAAATCAATACGTAAAAATAAAAAAACTACTGACACCATCCACTGCCTTACTGATGACACCGTCCACTGCCCTAGTGACACCACTCACTGCCAAATACCCCCCACCCCGTTCCCCAGAAGTACTGTGAAAAAAAAAATATTTAAAAAATGCTTTAAAAAAAAAAATAATAAGCAACAAAACTGTAAAAAATAATAAAAACAAAAAAAAACTGACACCATCCACTGTTCTCCTGACACTATCCACTATCCCCCTCCCCCACCCCCAATCATTGTGAAAAAGAAAAAAATTCAAAAATAATTGTAAAAATAAATAAAAAAAATAAAATTGTAAAAAAAAAAAAAAAAATCTAACACCATCCACTGCTCTACCCCAAAAAGCATTTTGAAAAAAAAAAAACCTAAAAATTAAATTGCAAAAAAAAATAAAATAAAGAACTACTGACACCATCCTGCACATACGACCCACATATGACACAGTGTTATGCGTCTTGGCTGCAGCAAATTTAAAGCAGCATGTCGAGTTGACAGGCAGCACAGACTCGGCAATTTAGGTCAATAAGGTTGCAACCACAAACCAGATGTGTACATTAATCTCAGGTCTAAGGTGAGACTCCCCCCGCACTGTTAGGCCCCTCTCACATGGGGCGGATCCACTCAGCGGACTCCGCTAGCTCAGTGGAGGATTGCTCCGTTGATCCCCGGTGAGCAGGCGGATGACAGGTCCGTCTCCGCTCACTGTGCAGGGATGGACCTATCAGAGCCAGCTGTTCTCTATGGAAAGATCGGATGAAAATGGACAGTATGCTTGTTTTCATGCGACCTGCTGGACGGATGGCAAATGTATCAATATCCGTCTGTTTTCAGTGGATCTTGTCGGATCGGATGGCAGGCGGGTATCAGAGGACACATCTCCGCTGACATCCGCCTGCCCATACAAACCAATGGGTGGCCCGCTCAGATCCACCAGAAAAATGGACAGGCATATCTTTGCGAGATGATCATGTGAAAAGGGCCTTAGGGCCCTTTCATGCCACGTGCAGTGCAGTGCTTTTTTTCTGCATCAAAAACGCATGGAATGTAGGTTATATGGGTTCCAACGGCATAGTTCACACCAGTGCAGTGTGTTCCAGTGCTTTTCAGTTCCAGGAAAAAAAAGGACAACATGCTGATTTTTTTCCTGCACAGAACTGTACTGGAATGCGATAAAAAAAGCATAAACAATGCATCAAAAACCCACCAGACCCCAGTAGAGTGAAAAAAGAAAAAGAAAAAAAAGCATCTGGAAAGCATCCGGAAATGCATCAAAAATGCACTGGAATGCATAAAAAAAGCTTAAAAAACAAGCATGCAGAAATGCATCTAGATCGGATCTGGAGAATGTTTTTGTGGTGGGAAGGGGCACTCAGGGTTAAACGATTCCTGCGCCCAGGGGGAGATGACAAGGCTGTGTTAGGTTTCTTTCAGACAGACAGCAGTGCTTACTGACCTCTTCTCCCTCTGGCGCTCCGGGCTGTGGGCGGTCCTTCAGCGTCATTACTTGCAATGCAGGGCCAATCAACTCTGCATTATAAATGGAGGAAGCAGGAGTGTAAGCATGGCCCGGAGCGACTTAGAAAGCAGGCATGGTCCACGGTTGGCACAATAGGGAAGCCCGCCCTACGAAATGCCATGCAGCCATTGCCGGACAGTGCATGTATGTCTATAGGAAGTAGCTACAAACAGGCTGCAGGAGATCAGCAGTACTGAGATGAAACAAAAATAATGTCATTCAGTTAGGATTTACCTTTACTTTAACAGATGGTCCATTTTTCGTAACTGCACTGCAGAAACTACAGCTCGCTTTTTCCAGGGTAGCTGGTCATAAGACCAAGTCAAATGCCTTATCTCTCTTCTATAATGGGAGCAATGCTGGCCGGGGGTGCTGGGGCGTTTTTATTTGACTACACTTCTGCTTTAATGAGAATTTAGAATATGGTTATTCTTACTTGGTACTCTTATACAAATTAGTTGTATTTGGTGCAAACGTGCTGGCACTTTTTTGTTTGCTGCCATCCAAGTTTTTGTCATTGATAGATTATGGCATATTGTTTTGTCTTGGCACTGGAATATTTCTGTACAAAGTAATACCAGTGCTAAATTTGGCTGTGCTTGAAGTTTTAGATTAGCATAACATTTCTATGAATAAGGCTTTGAGGTGTAAGTGGCACACTGAAAGCAACAGCGCTATATATACACATGGCCAACTTATTGGTGCTCTAATGTCAGGGATAGAATCTTCTTCCCTAATGATCCCACTTTAGAACCAAAGAACCAGCTTTTTGCAGTCTACAGTACAGCAGAGCTCAGACTGCTGGAGGAAGAGCAGCACAACAAGGGACCAGTCAGGTGTGCTGCAGTGAAAGTAGCCATGCTGATAGTAGGAGAGAACGGAGTGATGAAGAGGTGGACTTATCAGTCTGCCGCTTCTCCTTCGCTGTCCAGTCACAGTGTGGGGGTGGGAAGGGGACCTGCTAGCAAAAGTGAAACTGGAGCAGAGAATTATCCGGTCCCAATGATCCCACTTTAAAACCAAAGAATCAACTATGCAAGACCTACGTGATAACTCCACAATTAAAGCCAATCTCCTGGTAAAACAAACCTGATAGGCCCCTTGTGCTGCTTCAATTTCTCCCAGTTTGAGCTCTGTTGTACAGGGATTGCAATAAGCTAATACCAAGCCAAATTCACTTAGTACTACTTGCATTTATAAATGCATTTAAAGTCCAACACCAGGCAAGACTCCAAATCTAACTTTGTTTTGGCAATTAAATGCCGTTATCATCGGTGCCTTCTGCAAACACATAATGGTGACACATACAGCTATATCCTCTCTCAGAGTCACGGTTACCTTGCAATGTCATCCTTATTTCCTGTCCCAGGGACTGGACACATTTGCCTGCTCATTGGGATCTCACTGATCCCATCTAGTTCTCAGCGCTGTAGTGCTAACATAAATACGTCAGTGTGTTGTGGGCGGGGTTATTCCATTGCCGCTATGTGCAACGGTGTTTGCTGCAAAAGACTGGGGGGCACCTGATGTAAGGAGGGACTCTGCTGGCGATACCTGATGTAAGGAGGGACTCCGCTGGGGGCACCTGATGTAAGGAGGGACTCCGCTGGGGGCACCTGATGTAAGGAGGGCTCTACTGGGAATGCCTGATGTAAGGAGGGACTCTACTGGGGGCACCTGATGTAAAGAGGGACTCTGCTGGGAATGCCTGGTGTAAGGAGGGACTCTGCTGGGGGCACCTGATGTAAGGAGGGACTCTACTGGGGGCACCTGATGCAAGGAGGGACTCTACTGGGGGCACCTGATGTAAGGAGGGACTCTACTGGGGGCACCTGATGTAAGGTGGGACTCTGCTGGGAATGCCTGGTGTAAGGAGGGACTCTGCTGTGGGCACCTGATGTAAGGAGGGACTCTACTGGGAATGCCTGATGTAAGGAGGGAGTCCGCTGGGGACACCTGATGGCATCTGGTGGCTGGTGACGGTAGCAAGTGACACGCTCAGGGCTTCCACTGATTCTGCATTATGACGAGTTGAACTATTTAATTTTATATTACAATGTAATAATAGAAATAATGCGCTTCAATCATCCTGACACCATAACAGGATGATTGGTGTTGGGATGATTGAAGCGCTAACACCAGGTGTTTGGAGTATCTTTATCTGCCGATTGTTAAACTCTGGAATACACATATTTCTGTTGTGGTGTAGGATCTGGGCCTGCTGTCCCTCCATCCCTCTTTCTTTCCTTCTCTCTCCTTCCCTCCCTATTTCTTTCTCGCTCTCTCCCTCCCTCTATCTCCCTCCATCCTTCGTTCATCTCTGACTCTAACCACACCCCCTAGAAGCCACATCCACTTTAAGTGACGTCCAATACTTAGTTTAAACCACGCCCATTTTTCGTGCCACATTTTTCTTTCCCGCTATGTCACGCCTACAAACAAATGCCCCGCCCCCTAATTATAATAAGACTCCGCCTACAGACAAAGAAGTGTCCTTATACATTTTTTACAATGTTGGCAACTATAGAATGGTACTCTGTGTGGTAGACCCATGTACTGTATCTTCCTCTAACTCGGTCCCCTTGTTGTGTTGCAAGCCCTGTTCTTTTGATATACTGTGCATGCACCCCTTTAAGAGACTTCAGACCAGGCAAAAAGCAAGTAAACAAGCAAGATCCTTTACTGAGGTAGTTGCTGATGACAATACAGTTCTTAAAAAGACACCTTCAACACAGTTCCTATACAAAGATCTCCAGTGCCCATAGAGTGTGCATACCATATGCAGAAGGTAAGTTCATAAAGCAATCCCTTTTAAAAGAGATGTATGGGGTTTTTTTGGTTTTTTAGAATCATACTTACCTAGGTGGATGCAGCATCGGCCGATGCTGCATCTGTCCCTCTACGCTTCTTACACTGAGAACCAAGCGATCAAACACAGCAGATCACTCAGCTTTGTGAGCAGAGAGCTGTTGACTGTCAGTCAGCAGCTCTCTGCTCTTCCCCCCCACACTCACTGGAGCGCTGGGCTATGGAGAGGGTGGGAGCAGCCAGCTCAGGCTCTCAGTCGCTCGCCAGTCCAGGCATGTGGGCGGATTCTGACTCCATTGTCATGATCTTGCTCGAGCCTGGACCGGCTCTGTGACGTCAGCCGACATTGGGTTCCAGCCTGCTCTCTGCTGAAAACAGGTCACCGGAGTGAACTCCAATTAGGCTCCTTTGATTCCCCAAAGAGGTGATCACTCCAGCAGAGTAACAGGCTACGTTTTGGCAGTATTTACCAGGAACTTCTCCTTGGGGCTTGGAGTCTGCCCCTGGTATATGGGTTGACCTGTAGGGGGTGGTAATCTGACTGAAAATGGTGGGAAAGCATTGCAGTGATTGTAAAGCTTTGTTTTTTTAAAATGTTATACATACCCAGGGGCGTAACTACCACCATAGCGACCCATGCAGGCACTATGGGGCCCGCAGCCGAGTGGAGCCCAGTGAGGATAAGAGTACCGCCGGCACAGTCTCCCAGCCAGGGGAAGAGAGAGGAAAGGAAGAGGCGAGCTGTCCAAATCAGCAGAGAGCTGAATTGCCTGATGTAAGAGCTTTCATTAGAACTTCCAGTGTTCCCGGGGCTCACGTCACATAGCTCCACCTTTTGGCCCGGTGCCTTTGATAGACAGAACGCCGATCCAATGCGGAGCGGGACATGTGACGTCATCAAAGGCGTCGGTCCAAGAGGTGGGGCTATGTGACGATGAGCCCCGGGAAGACAGGAAATTCAAATGAAAGCTATTACAGCGGGCAATCCCGCTCTCTGCTGATGCGGGTGGCTTGCCTCTTCCTCTGCATAGGTGGAGCTGTATGGGGCACAGGCAGACCAGGCTGTATTGGGCACAGGTCACGCTGTATGGGGCACAGGTCATGCTGTATTGGGCACAGGTCACGCTGCATTGGGCACAGGTCGCGCTGTATGTGGCACAGGTCACGCTGCATCGACACTAGGGCAGCTGTAGGGGGGGCTGTTTGCAGGGGGGCCCCATACAACATTTTGCTATGGGGCCCTGCTATTTCCAGTTACGCCCCTGCCAATGGCACCTGCTGCTGTCAATCTGTCCAATGAGGACCCGAGACAGCGGCTGGAGCTGCTGTGCTCGTTCTCGTTGCTAGAAAGATCGGGTTCAGGTAAGTAAAAGGGGGGTTCTGGGTGGCTGCTGCACTACAGAAGGTTTTTCACCTTAATGCATGGAATGCATTAAGGTGAAAAAACATGAGGGTTTACAACTCCTTTAAAGGAGAAGTATGGGTTTAGGTTTTTTTTCCCCCATTATACTTACCTAGGTGGATGCAGCT
Organism: Lithobates septentrionalis; assembly: GCA_037952835.1. Classification (NCBI taxonomy): domain Eukaryota; kingdom Metazoa; phylum Chordata; class Amphibia; order Anura; family Ranidae; genus Lithobates; species Lithobates septentrionalis. Next base: position 29,794 of record JBBDGP010004896.1, on the reverse strand, counting down.
TCGGTCTGATGCTGCATCTGTCCCCTGGCGTCTCTGCACTGAGAACCGAGCCACCGAACACCGCCGATGGCTCGGTTCTCTCGGCTCCCCGAGAGGAGAGCTGCTGCCTGTCAATCAGCAGGTCTCCTGCTCTGCTCCTCCACGTTCTCTGGAGCGCTGAGCTGTGGAGGGGGCAAGCAGCGGCCGTCTCAGCGACTCGCTGAGAGGCTGAGACGGCCATATCAGTCCAGGCACTTGGCGGATCCAGAGTCGGGATGACGTGGTGCCTGGACTGATCTGTGTTACGTCAGCAGAGAGCGGACTTCAGACCGTTCTCTGCTGAAAACGGGTCACAGGAGTGCAAAACAAATTGCACTCTTGTGACCCATAGGAGAAGCCCAGCCAAACGAGCTTAGGCTGGACTTCTCCTTTAAGTTTTACAGCCTGGCTAGCTCCAGCACACAGATCAACCTAAGACTCCATTCACACAGGGGCAACTTTGGATCCGACTTCAAGTCGCCCCAAGTTGCCCCTAGTCGCCTCAAGTGGCGCTGCATGAAAAAATCAATGTAAGTGAATGTATCCGTCTTAATGCACACTACTGCAGTCGCTCCAACTTCAGAAAAGGTTCCTGTACTACTTCAATCCGACTTCTAGGCAACTTGTACCCATTGATTTCAATGAGGCAACTTTACAGGAAAAAGAAAAGAATTTACCCAGGAAGAGTGACCGCGATATGCCAGCGCTAAGCTGGCTCGCTCATCGGGAAAGGAAAAATGTGTTTTTTCCTTTCCCGATGAGCGACAAACAATACTGACATGTGTTTGGTATGAATCATGAGGGGGAACTCCACGCCAAATTTTAAATAAAAAAACGGCATGGGTTCCCCTCCAAGAGCATACCAGGCCCTTAGGTCTGGTATGGATTTTAAGGGGAACTCCCTATGCCGAAAAAACGGCGTGGGGTCCCCCCAAAAGCCATACCAGACCCTTATCTGAGCACGCAGCCCGGCCTGTCAGGAAAGGGGGGTGGGGACGAGCGAGCGCCCCCCCTCCTGAACCGTACCAGGCCGCTTGCCCTCAACATGGGGGGGTGGGTGCTTTGGGGAAGGGTGTCGCCCTGTGGCCCCTCATCCCAAAGCACCTTGTCCCCATGTTAATGAGGACAAGGGCCTCTTCCCGACAACCCTGGCGGTTGGTTGTCGGGGTCTGCGGGCGGGGGGCTTTAATAAGGGGGCCCCCAGATCCCGGCCCCCCACCCTATGTGAATGAGTATGGGGTACATCGTACCCCTACCCATTCACCTGGGGAAAAAAGTGTCAATAAAAAAACACACTACACAGGTTTTTAAAGTAATTTATTAGGCAGCTCCGGGGGTCTTCTTCTGACTTTGGGGGTCTCTTCCGACTTCTCCGCTCTCTTCGGCCTCTTCTCCGCTCTCTCAGGCCTCTTCTCCCGCTGTCCGGTTTTTAAAGGGGGCTCCCGGATTCCGATAAGCCCCCCGTTCACAGACCCCGACAACCAACGGCCAGGGTTGTCGGGAAGAGGCCCTTGTCCTCATCAACATGGGGAAAAGGTGCTTTGGGGTGGGGGGCCGCAGGGCCGAAGAGAGCACCCACCCCCCATGTCGAGGGCATGCGGCCTGGTACAGTTCAAAGGGGGGGGGGGCCCTCGCTCGTCCCCACCCCCTTTCCTGACCGGCCGGGCTACGTGCTCGGATAAGGGTCTGGTATGGATTTTTTCGGCGTAGGGGGTTCCACTTAACAGCCATACCAGACCTAAGAGCCTGGTATGTTCAGTTCCCCGTCCTGGAGGTGACTTCAAGTCGTGTTGTAAGTTGCGCTGAAGTCGCCCCAAGTCGCGCTGTGATTCATATTTAAGTCGTGTCCAAGTTGCCTCCCAATGTCGCGCTGGAATTCGTGTTGTATATAGATATAGATACAGTATATAGATATATATCTATATATATCTATATCTCTATATATCTTTTTTTTTTGCTAAATGAAGGAGAAAACAATCACCATACATAGATATTTCCATTTTGGAGATATGAAAAAAATGGGAAAAAAAGAACCCTTTTCTATGGGCACCAGATGTAAAAACAAATGCGTCTCCGTTTACATCCAATTACTTCTGAGCCCATTTAGATACAGAAAAAAAGGAGAAAAGTCTTTGTCTACTTTTTTTGGGACATAAATGTGGAAAGTTAGAGGTACAGTATGTCCTTTTACATGCACTTACCTATAGACCTAATATTGGTCAATTAAAGTGTAACTCTACTTTTGTCGAGAAAAAAAACAACCCCTTCTGTGTGATTTATGCCAATTGCAGGGATTTTTCTGCTCTGAAAGAATAGTTGTTTGTCTCAACATGTCATTTCAGAGTAATTCTGAATGGGAGGGACTGGTTCAGTATAACCACCTGGTACATTTTCAGTGTTCTGATGAGAAAAGCTTCAGTGCCTGCATCTCTTTATAAGTATTTAACAACTGGGAAGCAGCTCACTAAAACCGAAATTCCAATAGCAGAGGATGCCTAAAATCTGATTTGTATGTTTTGAAGCGCTACCCCTGCAGGTGCCGCTAGTAATAACTGGTTCTTCCCTAATAGTACAGAGGTGACCCACATCCACAAGCACAATCCATACACTCCGGCTCCAATAACTCAGTCTAGGGGATGTCTTTTTGAAATGTATTGCTTGAAGAACATTAAACGGGAGCATGGAATACTCCAAAAAAAGATTAGCAATAGCAATAAGAGGACAATCTTCTACCCAGTCTCCCTTTGTGGGTAATTGGGGACAACAGTCTAAGGCCTCACAGCTGTAGACTATGAGACATTTTCTTTGGCATCTGGTTACCTTGCGCCACTGTTGGTACCCAATGCAAATTCCAGGACACTGCACAGTAACATCGGAACTTTTCTCTAGGCTCACACTTCAGGATTCTGCTGAGGACAGGGGAATGGCCAGAACTCTGAGACCCTATGAGGGCCGTCTCAGTCCATAGCTACCACTGGCACCGTGTACATCCCCAAAAGAGCTCACAGTCACCAGGAATCATTTCAGGGTCTTTACCCGCAACTTCCCAGGACAGCTGCCGCCTTCCACCTTCCTTTCGGACATGGTCCTGTGAAGTAGATAATCCTTCTTCTGAACCAGATTCCTTGTGGTGAAGTCCTGCAGCTAGCTTCTCAGGCGATCTATCCAGGCCCTCCACCTTGACACTGATGAGGCCTCAAGAACAGCTACACAGGCCATGGACTGCCTAAGGGCAGCAGCACTTAATCTTTGGAACCCTTTTGGGGAGAAGGAACAATCTCGCCATGGCCTCAGACTATTTATCAACTCTCCAGCCACCTGCTTCCCAATGAGTCTTCCCAATGACCACACATGTGAGGACCATTCTTCCAACTGACTTTCAGCATAAGGCTCCATTCACATTGCTTTTGATAGTTTCTGCAGTGCTTTTTGCTGTGCTTTCTGCGTTTTCGGACAGGCGTCTGTTTGATGCGTTTTTGATGCGTTTTTGATTTTTTCTTTGTTTTAATGTGGCCAGTGTGTTGTTGGGCAGATTAAATAATACAAAATGCACCAAAAACGCACTTAACCACTTCCCGACTGCCGCACGCCGATGTACGTCCTAAGTTTGAATGGGGATATCGTTGTTATGGCAGCAGCTAGCTGCCATAACCCCGGTATCCCCGTTTTCGTGCGGCGGCCGGCTTTCAGATAAAAGTGGTCCCTGCGGCGGATTCGCCACGAGATCACTTTTATCGGTGGCGGGAGAGGGCCCCCCCCCTCCCGCCGCGATCCGGTGCCCTCCGCCGCTTACCGGAGCCGTCGGTAGCGGCGGAGGCGATCGCGTCCTGCTCTCTGGTGTGTCTGGAGACGAGTGAGGGGAAGATGGTGCTCACTCGTCTCCATGACACTGCTGGACGGAAGCGACGTCAAAACGTCACTTTCGTCCACGCCTCTTAAAGGCATATTTTTTCAAATGTCATTTTTCTAAATGACTTTTTTTTTTTTTATTGCATTTTAGTGTAAATATGAGATCTGAGGTCTTTTTGACCCCAGATCTCATATTTAAGAGGTCCTGCCATGCTTTTTTCTATTACAAGGGATGTTTACATTCCTTGTAATAGGAATAAAAGTGACACAATTTTTTATTTTTTTAAACAGTGTAAAAATAAATAAAAAATTGTAAAATAAATAATAAAAATAAAAAAAAAATTTTTTAAAACCCCCCTGTCCCGACGAGCTCGCGCGCAGAAGCGAACGCATACGCGAGTAGCGCCCGCATATGAAAACGGTGGTCAAACCACACATGTGAGGTATCACAGCGATTGGTAGAGCGAGAGCAATAATTCTAGCCCTAGACCTCCTCTGTAGCGCAAAATATGCAACCTGTAGAATTTTTTAAACGTCGCCTATGGAGATTTTTGAGGGTAAAAGTTTGACGCCATTCCACAAGCGGGCGCAATTTTCAAGCATGACATGTTGGGTATCAATTTACTTGGCGTAACATTATATTTCACAATATAAAAAAAAATTGGGCTAACTTTACTGTTGTCTTATTTTTTTATTCAAAAAAGTGAATTTTTTCCAAAAAAAGTGCGCTTTTAAGACCGCTGCGCAAATACGGTGAAAAAAAAAGTATTGCAATGACCGCCATTGTATTCTCTAGGGTGTTAGAAGAAAAGCCATATATAATGTTTGGGGGTTCTAAGTAATTTTCTAGCAGAAAAACCTGTTTTAAACATGTAAACACCTAAAATCCAAAACGAGGCTGGTCCTTAAGTGGTTAAACCACACTACATGCTTTTCTACAGCATCTCCATTGAAGTCTATTGAACTAAAAAAGCTAAAAAAAGAACATAGTTTTGCGTTTAAAAAAGTCCCCGACCTTTTCCAGAAATGCAGAGGCACAAAAATGCATTGATGTTTACGTGTTTCATAGGAACCCATGTTAAAAAAATGTCAAAAAGCAAAAAGCTTGAAAAAACGCATTATTGTGAATGGAGCCTAATGCAGGGGTTCTCAACCAGGATTCCATGGAACAATAGGGTTCCTTCAGAGGTTGCTAGGGGTTCCTTGAGCAATTTCTGCCTCTCGGATAAGTTCCCACTGATACCATTGATCCCATCTGTAAGGAGGTCATTCTTCCCAATGTCCACAAGTGTGACCATCACAATAAAGTGGTTTGTAAAGTCTTAAGGTTTTATTACCTTAATGCATTCTATGCATTAAGGTAAAAAACCTTCTATGTTGCATGTGTCCCCCCAGCCCCCCCTTATACTTACCTGAGCCCAAGCCCGATCCAGCGATGTGCACGAGCGGCTCTCCCGGCTCTGTCTCTCCTCACTGCACAGATTGATAGCAACGGCACCATTGACTCCCATTGCTGTCAATCAAATTATGTTATATGTGAGCAGGGGGCAGGGCCGAGCTGCCCTGGCTGTGTCAAAGGAAGCAGACAAGGCGGCTCAGGAGCAAGCCCGCACAACAGATTTTTGCTATAATAAATATCCCAATTTTTTTTTAAAAAAAACAAATTTTTTCCTCAGTTTCGGCCGATACGTATTCTTCTACATATTTTTGGTAAAAAAAAAATTCGCAATTAGCGTATATTGATTGGTTTGCGCAAAAGTTATAGCGTCTACAAAATACGGGATAGATTTATGGCATTTTTAAAAAAAAAATATTTATTTATTTTTTTTACTAGTAATAGCGCGATCACGATTTTTTTTCGTGACTGCGACATTATGGCGGAGACATCGGACACTTTTGACACATTTTTGGGACCATTAACATTTATACAGCGATCAATGCTATAAAATTGCATTGATTACTGTATAAATGTGACAGGCAGGGAAGGGGTTAACCACTAGGGGGAGACGAGGGGTTAAATGTTTCCTAGGGGAGTGATTATAACTGTAGGGGGAGGGGACGTACAAGGGGAGGAGACCGATCGGTGTTCCTCTGTACTGGGAACACAGATTAGTCTCCTCTCAATTGACAGGACGTGGATCTGTGTTTACACACACAGATCCACGGTCCGGCCCGGTTAACGGGCAATCGCGGGTGCCCGGCGGACATCGCGGCAGCCGGGCACACACACCGGGCCCCGAGCAAAGCGGCGGGCGGGCGCGCGCGCGCCCCCTAGACGGCCGGGAAGCCCAGGCCGTCATATGACGTCCACCTAGGATGGGAGATCCCATCTGTGGACGTCATTTTACTATGGCCGGGTAGTGAAGTGGTTAAAGTATCATGAGTTGTAGAGAACCAGAAAGTTACAGTGCCTTAAAAAAAGTATTCGTACCCCATGAAATTTTCCACATTTTGTCATGTTACATCCAAAAACGTAAATGTATTTTATTGGGATTTTATGTGATAGACCAACACAAAGTGACTTTGTACGGTTAGCAGGGGTGAAGCTTGAGGAGTATCTGGAGTGCCAAGCTAGGGACCCAGCAGAGAAGCGGGGGTGACGCTTGAGGGGATACCAACGCCAACCCTGGAGGAGCTCAAGGGATTCATATTCAGTGGATCAGTGGGTCTAGTGAGAGACCAGGAGCTCAGTATTGAAGAACTACAATGAGCAGTTGTAGTGGACCTGAAAGAGAGGATACATTGAGTTAGGAACTGTTAATGGACTGTTACCATGCTACAGGCATCATTGAGATATCGGCTTTTTCAGTCGGCGATTCCCTACACCATAGGAATGATCATAGCAGCTGTTCCACCGCTTGATCGTTCTGACGGGCGGCGAGAGGAGGACGTCCCCACCTCCCGCCACCCTCCGGTGCTTCTACCGACTCACCGCTTACATTGTTAAGTCAAAGACAGGATCCGTCGGCCCAGGATGTTTACCATAGAGATTTCCGGTGGACCAGATGGTTGCCGGAGTCTCTAGGATCGTTTGGAGGCCGGGCGCGATGTTGTGACGTCACACCTGGCCTCTGCATTCAAAGAAACGGCGCCGCCTCGACTGGGAAGCTGCAATGTTTTTTTTAATTTTTTTTATTTTTTATTTCAGGCTTCTCAGCATAGAGGTGAGATATGGGGCCTTATTGACCCCATATCTGACTGTAAAGAGGACCGATCATGCCATATTCCTATTACAAGGGATGTTTACATTCTTTGTAATAGGAATAAAAGTGATCAAAACATTTTTTTAATTTTTTTTTAAAAAAGTGTCAAACTAAAAAAAAAGTAAAATTAACAATAAAAAATAAAAATGTAAATTTAAAGCACCCCTGTCCCCGTGTGCTCGCACACAGAAGCGAACGCATACGTAAGTCCCGCCCACATATGAAAACGGTGTTCAAACCACACATGTGAGGTATCACTACAAACATTAGAGCGAGAGCAATAGTTCTAGCCCTAGACCTGTAACTCAAAACATGTAACCATTAAAAATTTTGAAAGCGTCGCCTATGGGGATTTTTAAGTACGGAAGTTTGGCGCCATTCCACGAGCGTGTGCAATATTGAAATGTGACATGTTAGGTATCTATTTACTCGGTGTAACATCATCTTTCACATTATGAAAAAAAAATTGGGCAAACTTTACTGTTTTGGTTTTTTTTCAAAAGCACAGACTGTTTTTTTTATCCAAAAAAAAAAACACGCTTGAAAACTTGCTGTGCAAATGCCGTGCAAGATAAAAAATGACCGCCATTGTATTCTCTAGGGTCTTTGCTAAAAAAAAAACCATATATAATGTTTGGGGGTTCTATGTAATTTTCTAGCAAAAAAATGATGTACATGTAGGAGAGAAATAGTCAGAATTGGCCTGGGTGGCAAGGGGTTAAAGGGATGGTGACCACTTCCATAGGTGCTACAGAATGCAATGTCCTCGCTGTATAAAGAGATGTTTTCAGGACTACAGAGGATGGTGGAACCCCAAATTACGGAGCAGAATAAGGAGTAGGAAATGAGTAGGAGGCGGCTGTGCTACACATAGGTGAATCATGCTGTGTACCTGGAGTGGACTTAGGACAGGGGGAGGGGAGACACCACAGGCTGTCATTGTAGTAAAGGAGGCCGCTAGGAAGCAGAGAAAAACCGTAGGAGGTGATGGTGGAAAAAGCAGCAAAGAAAGGTTATACCAACCATGGAGACCAGGATGATTGTAGACAATAGAAAGATGGCAGGACAAACAGGCTATATATGTGAACAATAAAAAAAAGGAAGATTTCCCTTAAAGCGGAACTCACTAAACAAGCCTAGTACACACTATTAGAAAATTAGACAAACGATCGTTCGCATTTTTCTGAGTCCTCATCCCATATTAAAAGCAAGAATGCCTAAAATGGTACAGAATTCTCAAACGACAGAGGACAACTTCCCACATGTGTAACTACGGTCTACGTCTAGTCTATGATCAAACTTTGTATTCGATCGTGCGTGGACTTGCTCATTTAATATTTATAGGGTGAATACTGTACTAATTAAAATAAAATTGATTAGGAGAACATTTTTCCAATTTGTCCCTTTGGAAAAATGTTTCTGAACTGTCCATATCGGCTCTTAAATGCATTGTAAATGCATTGTAGTAACGAACAGAAAATTAAAAATACGCGGCTCAACCACAGGTTTTTACCCCATCAACCGCAAGTGTAAATGAAGCTTTGGAGTTCATGGCCTCGTTTACATTTGTTTATACAGATGGTACCTGCGGCTCCCTGGGTGCAGGAAAATAGTCGTGAATATGCACTACAAAGCCCAGACAGAGTTTGAGGAAGTAAAGGCAGATGGATTCATCTGCCCTTAGCCCCCTTTCACACTCGGGCGTTTTTCAGGCGTTTTTCAGGCGCTTTAGTGTTAAAAAAAAGTGCCTGTAAAGCGCCTTATCTGCAATCCCAATGTGAAAGCCCGAGTACTGGGGCGCTGCGCTGGCAGGACGTCAAAAAAAGTCCTGCAAGCAGCTTCTTTGCAGCGCTTTCGTGTTTTTGCCACCGGGCTGGGTGCGCTGATGGCCCGAGCCCTTTCACACTGCCAGCGCCCGAAAAACGCCTGAAAAACGCCCCAGTGTGAAAAGGGTCTTAAGCGGCGCTTTATCAGCGTTTTTCGGGCGTTGGCAGTGTGAAAGGGCTCGGGCTTTCACATTGGGATTGCAGATGAGGCTTCTTTCAGGCGCTTTACAGGCGCTTTTTTTGACGCTAAAGCGCCTGAAAAACGCCCCAGTGTGAAAGGGGTCTTAGTGAAAATGGCCACTGAGAGAAAGAAAACTAAGATATACAAACAATAAAAAGCTGGCAATTTTATGGTAAGGGTGAAGTTCTCTTTAACCGCTTGCCGGCTGCCCCAATGTACCTGTACGTTATCTCCACTTCCGGGTTCGTGGCACGCACTCGCAGTGCTGGTGACCAGCTCCCGCTGTGATTGGACGCAGCAGGAGCCAATCAGCGGGTCCGGCGGACCCAACGTCTGCCAGGACCTATTGATTGTTCCTGACAGAGGCAGAATGGCGGTCTGCCTATGTAAACAAGGCAGACGTTCTGTGACAAGGGAAGACAGAGATACTGTGTTTCTGCTAAGCAGGAACACGGATCTCTGTCTTCCCACAGTACAAGCACATCCCCCACACAGTTAGAAAGCACTCCCTAGAAGCACATTTAACCCTTTGTTCACCCCTGATGTTAACCCCTTTCCTGTCAGTGTCATTAGTACAGTGACAGTGCATATTTTTTTAGCACTAATCACTGTATAGGTGTCACTGGTCCCCAAAAAGTGTCACTTAGTGTCTGACTTGTCCCGCTATAAGTCACTGATCACCGCCATTTCTAGTAAAAATATAATTATATATATACGACTATATCAGTTGGCCCCGTTGGGCTATTGTAATTTCTTTTTGTAAAAAAGATTTGTTTATGGATACCTCTGTAATGTATGAACCTGTACACTATTTTCTAGCAAAATAAATAAAAACAATTTAAGAAAAAAAAATAATATAATTTTACACATATATATATATATATATATATATATATATATATATATATATATATATAAATTCCATAAAAATATCCCATAGTTAGATACATTTTGGTAAAGGTAAATTTTGCGCAAACCAATCAATATACGCTTATTGGGATTTTTTTTTTTACCAAAAACATGTAGCAGAATACATTTTGACCTAAATTGATAAAGAAATTTGATATTTTTTTATTTTTTTATTGGGTGTTTTTTATAGCAGAAATTAAAAAATATTGTTTTTATTTTAAATTGTCAGCCTTTTTTTGTTTATAGCCCAAAAAAATAAAAAACGCCGTGGTAATCAAATACCACCGAAAGAAAGCTCTATTTGTGGGAAAAAAAGGACATACATTTTATTTGTGTACAGCGTCGCACAGCCGTGCAATTGTCAGTTAAAATAACGCAGTGCCGTAGTCCCCTCTGGCAGAATGGCGGTCTGCCTTGTTTACATAGGCAGAGCGCCGTTCTGCCTCTCCTCAGAACATTCAGTGGGTCCCGGATAACATTGAATCCGCCGGACCCGCTGACTGGCTCCCAGTGTGTCCAGTCAAAGAGGGAGCGGGTCGCTGGCGGCATGCGCCCCAGACCCGTGCACAAAATCACATACAGGTTTATCTACTGTTGCTTGGGTGGTTCTATTGTTACTTGGGGGTATATTGTTGTGGTGGTTCTATTTTTGTTGGGGGATATATTGTTGCTGGGGTAGATCTACTGTTGCTTGGGTGGATCTACTGTTGCTTGGGTGGATCTACTGTTGCTTGGTGGTATATTGTTGTGGGGGTTCTATTTTTGCTGGGGAATATATTGTTGTTGGCTGCAGGGGATTCATTTTACTGCTTTTCTGGTTATCATTAACAAATTTATTACAAAATGCTTAACACCACAAAATGATCTCTATATGTGGGGAAAAAAAAAATGACATGACTTTTTTTGGGCAGGACCGCGCAATTGTCAGTCAAAACAACGCAGTGCCATATCGCACCAAAAATTATGTGGTCATGAATGGGGGGGGGGTAAATCTTCTAGAGGTCAAGTGGGTAAAATCATGACATGCATTTAGAACTCGCACCACATGCAGTGCATCTCTTTTCTGAATAAAAAACGCACGGAAAATGGGCGACGGAAAGTATTCAGACCCCCTTAAATTTTTCCCTCTTTGTTATATTGCAGCCATTTGCTAAAATCACTTAAGTTCATTTTTTTCCTCATTAATGTACACACAGCACCCCATATTGACAGAAAAACACAGAATTGTTGAATTTTTTTCAGATTTATTAACTACTTCCCACCCGGCCAATGTACATAAACGGCCGGGTGGGCGCTCTCTCCTTCTGAGTGGACGTTCAGGAACGTCCCTCAGAAGGAGCGGGATCGCGCGCGCGCGTGCCCGCGCAGCGGCGCGATCCCGATGCGCTCGTGTCCCCCGGACACGGCGCATCTCGGATCGGCAGGAGGGCTCTGTGATTGGCCCTCCTGATCACATGACGGCCGTGTCCAATCACAGCCGTCATGTGATGTAAACACAGCCGGTTGCTAGGCGATCAGCTCTCCTCTCCTCACACGGAAGTTGTCGCTGAGGAGGAGAGGAGAGGGGATCGCTGCAGCCGGCTGATGATCAGTGAGTATGAGCTGTTTTTTACAGCTTTTTACTCACTGATCACCAGTCTAGTGTCAACACACATGTAAATACATACATGTAAAACACACACATGTCCCCACATAATGTAAAACACACACACATGTCCCCACATAATGTAAAACACACATGTCCCCAAAACACATGTCCCCAAATAATAAAAAAAGCTGTCCCCCACATATGTCACACTAAAATCACATGTCCCAATGGTAATCTGCACACATATGTACGTGATCACCTGCACACATCTGTGCATGATCATTTGCGTACATATGTCCGTGATCACACAAACCAATTATTATACACTTAACAGGATTTTTTTTATCAAAAACATGTAGCAGAATACATTTTGGCTTAAATTTATGACAAAATTCGATTTTACTGGATTTCTTTTAAAACAGAAAAAAGAAAATATTGTTTTTTTTCCAAATTTCCACTATTTTTGCGCTTATATCGCAAAAAAAAAAAAAATGGAGTCGTGAATAAATACCACCAAAAGAAAGCTCTATTTGTGCGAACAAAATGATAAAAATTTTATTTGGGTACAGTGTAGCATGACCGAGTAATTGTCATTAAAAGTGCGAGAGCGCTGAAAGCTGAAAATTGGTCTGGGAAGGAAGGGGGCGAAAGTGCCTAGTATTGAGGTGGTTAAAAAAGAAAAACTGAAATATCGCATGGTCCTAAGTATTCAGACCCTTTGCTCAGTATTTAGTAGAAGCACCCTTTTGATCTAATACAGCCATGAGTCTTTTTGGGAAAGATGCAACAAGTTTTTCACACCTGGATTTGGGGATCCTCTGCCATTCCTCCTTGCAGATCCTCTCCTGTTCTGTCAGGTTGGATGGTAAACGTTGGTGGACAGCCATTTTTAGGTCTCTCCAAAGATGCTCAATTGGGTTTAAGTCAGGGCTCTGGCTGGGCCATTCAAGAACAGTCACAGAGTTGTTGTGAAGCCACTCCTTCGTTATTTTAGCTGTGTGCTTAGGGTCATTGTCTTGTTGGAAGGTAAACCTTCTGCCCAGTCTGAGGTCCTGAGCACTCTGGAGAAGGTTTTCGTCCAGGATATCCCTGTAATTGGCCGCATTCATCTTTCCCTCGATTGCAACCAGTCGTCCTGCCCTGCAGCTGAAAAACACCCCTACAGCATGATGCTGCCACCACCATGCTTCACTGTTGGGACTGTATTGGACAGGTGATGAGCAGTGCCTGGTTTTCTCCACACATACCGCTTAGAATTAAGGCCAAAAAGTTCTATCTTGGTCTCATCAGACCAAAGAATCTTATTTCTCACCATCTTGGAGTCCTTCAGGTGTATTTTAGCAAACTCCATGCGGGCTTTCATGTGTCTTGCACTGAGGAGAGGCTTCCGTCGGGCCACTCTGCCATAAAGCCCCGACTGGTGGAGGGCTGCAGTGATGGTTGACTTTCTACAACTTTCTCCCATCTCTGGAGCTCAGCCACAGTGATCTTTGGGTTCTTCTTTACCTCACTCACCAAGGCTCTTCTCTTCTGATAGCTCAGTTTGGCCGGACAGCCAGCTCTAGGAAGGGTTCTGGTTGTCCCAAACGTCTTCCATTTAAGGATTATGGAGGCCACTGTGCTCTTAGGAACCTTAAGTGTAGCAGAAATTTTTTTGTAACCTTGGCCAGATCTGTGCCTTGCCACAATTCTGTCTCTGAGCTCTTCAGGCAGTTCCTTTGACCTCAAACCAGAAAAAATACTGCGCTATCCCTAGATCTGATCAATAAAGATAAATGTGTATATTCTGAAAAAAAGTTGAATAGTGCTGCTGCAACCATAAATGTGAGAAACATCCACTTATTAAACACTGTATAAAAAAAGGCTGCGCTGCCACTGGTAAGTGAGTGCAAAAGTAAATCACTTAGATAACTGCAGCTAGTGCACCCATGTGTAATAAATAAACAGTGAAGAAAAAAAATTGAAATTAAAATTGAAATTAAGATGTTGAAAAAAATTCCAACATGAATCACATAAAATAAACATAAAAAAACTGAACATGAGAGGTCAGATTCAAAGCTGGATGGAGCAAGCAAAGTCCATAGAGTAAAAAAGTTCATTGATGGAAAAGTCTTTCAAAAGAGGAATACACCAGTCATCCAAACGATGTGAGGCATGCAATATTGTCACCCTAAGGAGCGTGATGACAGGAAAGTTCCTCCACCTCAAAGCCAACTGCCCCTTACCAGATCGAGTGATCTCTTGTTGGGGAGATCGTGTGAGCATGTGGCTGTGTCCCCCAGCCACAGGGTCTCTGCTGGGAACAAATCTCAAAAGGTCACCTCTCAGGGGGTCCTCTAGATGGTGCATGAACGCTCAGTCCCCATGGATATATATATATGAGAGAAAACTCCATAGCGTACTACAGTTTAACAGTTTATTTAAAAAAAATATAGAAACACACTTACAAATTAGTCGTGTCAATTCGCATATTAAAATCACAAGCCGGCCGGCTCTAGACTGCTGCCCGTTGCTTCCGGGATCAGCGATGGATGGTGGTGACGTCGGCACGCCGCTCCTCCCTACGCCGTTTCGACAAACCTGTCGTCTTCCAGGGGCACATTTTTTTTTTAAATAAACTGTTAAACTGAAGAAATGGACAGCACCTGAGTTAAATATATGAGTGCCACAGCAAAGGGTCTGAATACTTAGGACCGTGTGATATTTCAGTTTTTCTTTTTTAATAAATCTGCAAAAATGTCAACAATTCTGTGTTTTTCTGTCAATATGGGGTGCTGTGTGTACATTAATGAGGAAAATGATTTTAGCAAATGGCTGCAATATAACAAAGAGTGAAAAATTTAAGGGGGTCTGAATACTTTCCGTCCCCACTGTATGTGGTTTTAAATGACATCGTTCACACCAGTGTGGTCAGTTCCAGTGCGTTCCAGTTCCAGAAAGACCACATGCAGTCCAGTGCATTTTTTTTCTGCAGCAAAAACACATGGAAAACACTAAGGTTATATAGTTTTCAGTTTAGGATGGATTGCATTGCCTATATATATATATATATATATATATATATATAAATCCCCTTTTAAGATATGAGGTTTCTTCTTGGCTAGTCACCCTTTTGATGCTCATTCCGCCTTTTCTATTGCAGCTATTGTGGGTATGCTCTACTTATCCGTAACAATTGCCCACACATCCTTCCTTGCAAATTACAAGTCATTTTCCACCTTTATGGCTGAATCCGTTTAAGGTAGGTCTCAATGATGCTCACATAGTTAATCATGATCTTCGGAATCATGTAGCCCTTAGACATTGCCCTATATATCTTTATAGATCATGACCACTTTTTCCAGTGAAACCGCAGCCTGACATCTCCTATGTTGGCCCTCTCGGTCAGTGCATTTGGGGTGGATCAGTGTGGATGAGACTGGACCCACTCTCTACCTCCCTGTCTTTTTGACATCGAGGTGTTCGATTCGCGTTTTAGGTGCCGCCACTGCTCCAGCATTGAGATCTATATAGTGCCCCTTTTGGGTACGTTCCCTTGATGTAATTATTATTCTGTATGTCCTCTTACTTATAGCAGCTGTTAGATTCATGTATATATTATGTCACTTAATTTGTTTAATTTTGATTTTATTGCACAGTGTGATCCTGTTCTATGACTTTCCCCTGATGAAGGGACGCCTTTACAATCCTGAAACGCGTTGGGCCACCTGGACAATCTATATTTATCACTACCATCGATACCATTGTTTTTAGTGGTTTTGGTATTTTTGTATTTTTGTACTATCTACACTGTGCTCCTTTTGTAACTTCTTAATATATTGTATAATTTGTATTTCAAATAAATCGTTTTAATCGTTTATATACTTTTTTGTTGTTGCCGTTAAAATCCCACTCATCTGGGGGTACCCTCTTTATATTATACTCGAGGGATGTTGGCAACCTATATGGTCCAGTTGGGTGTTCATTTTTCTTTAGCTCTATGGTTTTCAATGGTTCACACCAGTGTGGTCAGTTCCCGTTCCAGAAAAAAAAAAAAAGTAAAACATGCTGCATTTTTTTCTGCCTGGACTGTACTGGAATGTGGTACAATGCATCTAAATGTGCCAAAAACGCACTGGAACACACATGTCCTTTGAGGGCCAGCTCACACCATAGAAACGCAGTCCGGATGTGTTCCAAAAGCATTTCTGCATGCGTGTTTTTGATGTGTTTCCGGTGCGTTTTTGATACTTTCTAGTAGTGCATTGTTTCCTCTTTTTTTTCACCTTAAATAGGGGCGTGCGTTTTTTGGTGCATTTAGGTGCATTTTACCATGTTCCAGTACAGTTCAGTGCAGAAAAAAATTCAGATTAAGATTTAGCGCCAGTTCACACCATAGAAACGCAGTCTGGATGTTTTTTTCCGGATTCATTTCTGCGTGTGCATTTTTGACCCGTTTCCGGTGCATTTTTTCCTCACCTTAAATGGGGACATGTGCATTCTGGTGCGTTTTTGGTGCATTCCAGTGTGTTTTTGATGCGTTTTAGGCTGGATTCACTCATATGCATTTTTAGTGCTTTTTGCATTTTGCAATACAGAACGTGTTCCATAGGAAACCATACTAAATGGACTGTAGTGCAAATCTGCAAAATGCAAAAAGCACTAAAAATGCACAGCCTTGCTGCTTTCCAGTACAGTTTAGTGCAGAAAAATTACAGCATGTTCTACTTTTTTTTCTGGAACTGGAACGCACTGGAACTGACTAACCGCACTGGTGTGAACTATGCCACTGGAAACCACATAACCAACTATCTGTGCATTTCTGATGCAGAAAAAAATGAACTGGACTGCACGTGGTGTGAACCAGCCCTAAGGGCCGGTTCACACCATAGAAACGCAGTCTGGGTGCATTACGGATGCTTTTCTGCATGCGCGTTTTTGGCGCTTTTCCGGTGCGTTTTTGCTGCTTTCCAGTGCATTTTTTGCTTCATCTTAAATGGCGATATGTGCGTTCGGTGTGCATTTACGTGCATGCCAGTGCGTGTTCTACTTTTTTTTTCTGGAACTGACCGCACTGGTGTGAACTATCCCACTAGAAACCATATAACCTACTATCTGTGTGTTTCTGATGCAGAAAAAAACGCACTGGACTGCATGCGGTGTGAACTGGCCTTAGGGCCAGTTTGCACCATAGAAACACAGTCTGGATGTGTTCCAGATGTTTTTCTGCATGCGTGTTTTTGATGTGTTCCAGTGCGTTTTTGATGCAGTCCAGTGCCCCCCCCCCCTCTTTTTTCTTAACTTTAAAGTGGTTGTAAACCCTGTTATACCACTTGTACCTACAGGTTAGCCTATAATAAGGCTTACCTGTAGGTACTGTAAATATCTCCTAAACTTGCACGGTTTAGGAGATATTTACCATATACGCTGCCGCCGACGTCAACGGCGCATGCGCACAGAAGAAACGGCCTTTTCATGCTGTTTCTTCAGGGCCTGTGCCATGACCAGTGGCTCCTGCGTGCATGCGTGGGAGTGATGTCATCGCGGCTCTGGCCAATCAAAGTGCCGGAGGCCCGCGAACCCGGAAATAACTCTGGGAGACATGTCACCATGCACAGCGGTGTACGGGGATTGCTGCAACAGCTTTGATCTAAGGTAAGAGCCCTTTCACACTGCCAGCGCCCGGGCATCGCGGTAAAGAGCCGCTAATTTTAGCGGCGCTTTACTGTCATTTTTGCTGCGCTTTTTGGGCGCCTTTAACCCCCGCTAGTGGCCCAATAAAGGGTTAAAAGCGCCCACACAGCGCTGCTGCCGAGGCACTTTGCAGGCGCTTCGGCAGTGTTGCCCATAGGTTGCAATGGGCAGGGGCGCTTTAGGAGCGGTGCATACACCGCTCCTAAAGCGCCTCAAAGAAGCTGCTTGCAGGACTTTTTTTGATGTCCTGCCAGCGAAGCGCCCCAGTGTGGAAGCACTCGGGCTTTCACACTGGGAATGCAGATGAGGCTTTTTTCAGTCGCTTTACAGGCGCTATTGTTAGCGTTAAAGCGCCTGAAAAACGCCTCTGGTGTGAAAGGGGTCTAAGTATTTCATAATGAGCTAGTATGTGATGCATACTAGCTCATTATGCCTTTGTCTTGCAGGTGTTTTTTTTTTTTTCTTCAGTTGAGTTTACAACCACTTTAAATAAGGACATGCGTTCCAGTGTGTTTTTGAGGAGTTTTATCGCGTTCCAGCACAATCCAGTGCAGGGAAACGCAGCATGTTCTTCTTTTTTTTCTGGAACTGACCGCACTGGTGTGAACTTTTAAAAGCGCACACACAGGTTGGACTTCATGGACTTGTGTCTTTTTTCACCTTACCAACTACATGTAACTGTAATTATGCCACCGAAAACCACATAGTTGCCAACATTGTAAAAAAAAAAGTGGGACACTTTTGTGGCTGTAGGCGGAGCCGCACAATAATTAGGGGGCGGGGCATTCGTTTGTAGGCGTGGCTTAGTAAAAATATACAAGTGCGTGTGTGTCCCCAGTGGAGCCCCCTCTCACATCAGGTGTCCCCAGTGGAGCCCCCCTTACATCAGGTGTGTCCCCATTGGAGCCCCTCTTACATCAGGTGTGTCCCCAGTGGAGCCCCCCTCACATCAGGTGTCCCCAGTGGAGCTCCCCTTACATCAGGTGTGTCCCCATTGGAGCCCCTCTTACATCAGGTGTCCCCAGTGGAGCTCCCCTTACATCAGGTGTGTCCCCATTGGAGCCCCTCTTACATCAGGTGTGTCCCCAGTGGAACCCCCCTTACAAATTCCCACAGCGGTGCGGTGCGCCCCCCCTCCCCTACCTCAGAGGTGCCCTAGTGTGTCCGCCGGTGTCTTGTCGAATACCGCCTGGCTAGAACCCCCGCCCCTTTCCATAACAGACTGGCAGCGGGGCGGGGGTAGGCGGGGCAAGGCGGAGGGTGGGCGGAGGAGCTCCGTCTAGCCCCCCCCCAGCCGTCTTCCTGAGCTTCTTTAAGATGGCGGCCGGCGGAGACAATGTCTCCGCCGGCCGCAGACCTCTAGCGGTGGCGGCGGCGAAAATCGAGAACCGGATTTCTCGGGACATTTCCCGGGACACCAAAAATTCAGGAATGGAGTGTAAGTCCCGGGAATGTCCCCGGAAATCCGGGACAGTTGGCAACTATGAAACCATATGGGCCAGTTCACACCACATGCAGTCCAGTGTGTTTTGTTTTCTGCATTAAAAACACATGGAAAAAGCATTTTTCCTGCACTGGAACACTGTAAAATGCATCAAAAACATACTGGAACGCGCTAAAAATGCACTGAAACACACATGTCCTTATTGAGGGAAAGTTCACACCAGATGCATTTCCTGCTTGCGCATTTTTGATGCATGCCGGTGCGTTTCTGATGCAGTCCAGTGCTTTTTTCCCCCCTCTTTTTTCTTAACCTTAAATAAGGATAAGTGTGTTGCAGTGCGTTTTTGGTGCATTTAGGTGCGTTTTTCAGCATTCCAGTACAGTCCAGTGCAGGAACAATACAGCATGTTCTACTTTTTTTTCTGGAACTGACCACACTGGAACTGCGAACACTGGTGTGAACTATGCCATTGATAACCATATAACCTACTTTCCATGCATTTTTGATGCAGAAAAAAACGCACTGGACTGCATGTGGTGTGAACTGGCCCTATATACAACCTGCTATCCATGTGTTTCTGATGCAGAAAAAAAAACGTACTGGACTGCATGCAGTGTGAACGGTCCTAAGAAAAAAGGAGGGGGGAAAAAAACGCACTGAACCGCATCAAAAACACTGATCCAGAAAAGCCCCCGGACTGCGTTTGTTTCGTGTGAAGTGGTCCTTATAGAATAGAAATGTCCTGAATAAAGCATGTTTGTCCCTGGGAGTGTGAATGAGGCCTGAAAAGGGGACATGTTCCTGGAGAAAGGGATACTAGGGGGGATAATAGTGGGGGGGGGGGGGAGCTGTGTGGAGAAGGGGATACTTGGGGGTGATAATAGTAAGGGGGGGCAGCTGTGTGGAGAAGGGGATACTTGGGGATGATAATAGTGAGGGGGGGCAGCTGTGTGGAGAAGGGGATACTTGGGGGTGATAATAGTGAGGGGGGGCAGCTGTGTGGAGAAGGGGATACTTGAAGGTGATAATAGTGAGGGGGGGGGGCTGTGTGGAGAAGGGGATACTTGGGGGCGATAAAAGTGAGGGGGGGGCTGTGTGGAGAAGGGGATACTTGGGGGTGATAATAGTGAGGGGGGGGGCTGTGTGGAGAAGGGGATACTTGGGGGTGACAATAGTAAGAGGGGGGGCAGCTGTGTGGAGAAGGGGATACTTGGGGGTGATAATAGTGAGGGGGCAGCTGTGTGGAGAAGGAGATACCTGGGGGTGATATTAGTGAGGGGGGAGCTGTGTGGAGAAGGGGATACTTGGGGGTGATAATAGTGAGGGGGACAGCTGTGTGGAGAAGGGGATACTTTGGGGAGATAAGGGGCAGCTGTGTGGAGAAGGGGATACTTGGGGGTGATAATAGTGAGGGAGGGGGGCAGCTGTGTGGAGAAGGGGATACTTTGGGGTGATAATAGTGAGGGGGTGAGCTGTGTGGAGAAGGGGATACTTGGGGGTGATAATAGTGAGGGGGGGGCAGCTGTGTGGAGGTTGGAAGGGGATACTTGGGGGTGATAATAGTGAGGGGGTGGAGCTGTGTGGAGAAGGGGATACTTGGGGGTGATAATAGTGAGGGGGGGCAGCTGTGTGGAGAAGGGGATACTTGGGGGTGATAATGGTGAGGGGGGAAGCTGTGTGGAGAAGGGGATAGTTGGGGGTGATAATAGTGAGGGAGGGGGGCAGTTGTGTGGAGAAGGGGATACCTGGGGGTGATAATAGTGAGGGAGGGGGGCAGCTGTGTAAAGAAGGGGATACTTGGGGGGTGATAGTAATGAGAGGGAGGGGGGCTGTGTGGAGAAGGGGATACTTGGGGGTGATAATAGTGAGCGAGGGGGGCAGCTGTGTGGAGACGGGGATACTTGGGGGGTGATAATGGTGAGAAGGGGGCTGTGTGGAGAAGGGGATACTTGGGGGGTGATAATAATGAGGGAGGGGGGCAGCTGTGTTGAGAAGGGGATACTTGGGGGGTAATAGTGAGGGAGGGGGGCAGCTATGTGGACAAGGGGATACTTGGGGGTGATAATAGTGAGGGAGGGGGGCTGCTGTGTGGGGAAGGGGATACTTGGGAGTGATAATGGTGAGGGGGGGGGGGTGGCTGTGTGGAGAAGGGGATACTTGGGGGTGATAATGGTGAGGGGGGAGCTGTGTGGAGAAGGGGATACTTGGGGGTGATAAGAGTGAGGGAGGGGGGCAGCTGTGTGGAGAAGGGGATACTTGGGGGGGTATAATAGTGAGGGAGGGGGGCAGCTGTATGGAGAAGGGGATACTTGGGGGTAATAATAGTGAGGGAGGGGGGCAGCTGTGTGGAGAAGGGGATACTTGGGTGGGGGATAATAGTGAGAGAGGGGGCAGCTGTGTGGAGAAGGGGATACTTGGGGGAGATAATAGTGAGGGAGGGGGGCTGCTGTGTGGAGAAGGGGGGATACCTGGGGGTGATAATGGTGAGTGGGAGCTGTATGGAGAAGGGGATACTTGGGGGTGATAATAGTGAGGGAGGGGGGCAGCTGTGTGGAGAAGGGGATACTTGGGGGTGATGAGAGTGAGGGGGGGGAGCTGTGTGGAGAAGGGGATACTTGGGGGTGATAATAGTGAGGGGGTAGAGCTGTGTGGAGAAGGGGATACTTGGGGGTGATAATAGTGAGGGGGGGCAGCTGTGTGGAGAAGGGGATACTTGGGGGTGATAATAGTGAGGGGGGCAGCTGTGTGGAGAAGGGGATACTTGGGGGTGATAATAGTGAGGGGGGGCAGCTGTGTGGAGAAGGGGATACTTGGGGGTGATAATGGTGAGGGGGGCAGCTGTGTGGAGAAGGGGATACTTGGGGGTGATAATAGTGAGGGGGGGCAGCTGTGTGGAGAAGGGGATACTTGGGGGTGATAATGGTGAGGGGGGGGGCAGCTGTGTGGAGAAGGGGATACTTGGGGGTGATAATAGTGAGGGGGCAGCTGTGTGGAGAAGGGGATACCTGGGGATGATATTAGTGAGGGGGGCAGCTGTGTGGAGAAGGGGATACCTGGGGGTGATATTAGTGAGGGGGGAAGCTGTGTGGAGAAGGGGATACTTGGGGGTGATAATAGTGAGGGAGGGGGGCAGCTATGTGGAGAAGGGGATACCTGGGGGTGATATTGGTGAGAAGGGCAGTTGTGTGGAGAAGGGGATACCTGGGGGTGATAATAGTGAGGGAGGGGGGCAGCTGTGTGGAGAAGGGGATACTTGGGGGTGATAGTAATGAGAGGGAGGGGGGCTGTGTGGAGAAGGGGATACTTGGGGGTGATAATAGTGAGGGAGGGGGGCAGCTGTGTGGTGAGGGGGGGGGGGCTGTGTGGAGAAGGGGATACTTGGGGGGTGATAATAGTGAGGGAGGGGGGCTGCTGTGTGGAGAAGGGGATACTTGGGAATGATAATGGTGAGGGGGGGGGGGCTGTGTGGAGAAGGGGATACTTGGGGGTGATAATGGTGATGGGGGGAGCTGTGTGGAGAAGGGGATACTTGGGGGTGATAAGAGTGAGGGGGGAGCTGTGTGGAGAAGGGGATACTTGGGGGTGATAATAGTGAGGGAGGGGGGCAGCTGTGTGGAGAAGGGGATACTTGGGGGGTATAATAGTGAGGGAGGGGGCAGCTGTATGGAGAAGGGGATACTTGGGGGTGATAATAGTGAGGGAGGGGGGCAGCTGTGTGGAGAAGGGGATACTTGGGGGGGGGGGGTAATAGTGAGAGAGGGGGCAGCTGTGTGGAGAAGGGGATACTTGGGGGAGATAATAGTGAGGGAGGGGGGACTGCTGTGTGGAGAAGGGGGATACCTGGGGGTGATAATGGTGAGGGGGGAGCTGTATGGAGAAGGGGATACTTGGGGGTGATAATAGTGAGGGAGGGGGGCAGCTGTGTGGAGAAGGGGATACTTGGGGGTGATAAGAGTGAGGGGGGGAGCTGTGTGGAGAAGGGGATACTTGAGGGTGATAATAGTGAGGGGTGGAGCTGTGTGGAGAAGGGGATACTTGGGGGTGATAATAGCGAGGGGGTGGAGCTGTGTGGAGAAGGGGATACTTGGGGGTGATAATAGTGAGGGGGCAGCTGTGTGGAGAAGGGGATACTTGGGGGTGATAATAGTGAGGAGGGGCAGCTGTGTGGAGAAGGGGATACTTGGGGATGATAATGGTGAGGGGGGCAGCTGTGTGGAGTAGGGGATACTTGGAGGTGATAATGGTGAGGGGGGGGAGCTGTGTGGAGAAGGGGATACTTGGGGGTGATAATGGTGAGGGGGGAGCTGTGTGGAGAAGGGGATACTTGGGGGTGATAAGAGTGGGGGGGGGAGGCTGTGTGGAGAAGGGGATACTTGGGGGTGATAATAGTGAGGGAGGGGGGCAGCTGTGTGGTGAAGGGGATACTTGGGGGTATAATAGTGAGGGAGGGGGCAGCTGTATGGAGAAGGGGATACTTGGGGGTGATAATAGTGAGGGAGGGGGGCAGCTGTGTGGAGAAGGGGATACTTGGGGGGGATAATAGTGAGGGAGGGGGCAGCTGTGTGGAGAAGGGGATACTTGGGGGAGATAATAGTGAGGGAGGGGGGCTGCTGTGTGGAGAAGAGGGATACTTGGGGGTGATAATAGTGAGGAAGGGGGCAGCTGTGTGGAGAAGGGGATACTTGGGGGGACATAATAGTGAGGGATGGGGGCAGCTGTGTGGAGAAGGGGATACTTGGGGGGTGATAATAGTGAGGAGGGGCAGCTGTGTGGAGAAGGGGATACTTGGGGATGATAATGGTGAGGGGGGCAGCTGTGTGGAGAAGGGGATACTTGGGGGTGATATTAGTGAGGGGGCAGCTGTGTGGAGAAGGGGATACCTGGGGGTGATATTAGTGAGGGGGGGGGGAGCTGTGTGGAGAAGGTGATAGTTGGGGGTGATAATAGTGAGGGAGGGGGGCAGCTGTGTGGAGAAGGGGATACCTGGGGGTGATAATAGTGAGGGAGGGGGGCAGCTGTGTGGAGAAGAGGATACTTGGGGTGATAATAATGAGAGGGAGGGGGCTGTGTGGAGAAGGGGATACTTGGGGGTGATAATAGTGAGGGAGGGGGGCAGCTGTGTGGAGACGGGGATACTTGGGGGTGATAATAGTGAGGGGGGGGGCAGCTGTGTGGAGAAAAGGATACTTGTGGGAGATAATAATGAGAGGGAGGGGGGCTGTGTGGAGAAGGGGATACTTGGGGGTGATTATAGTGAGGGAGGGGGGCAGCTGTGTGGAGACGGGGATACTTGGGGGTGATAATAGTGAGGGAGGGGGGCAGCTGTGTGGAGAAAAGGATACTTGGGGGTGATAATAGTGAGGGAGGGGGCTGCTGTGTGGAGAAGGGGATACTTGGGGGTGATAATGGTGAGGGGGGGGGGAGCTGTGTGGAGAAGGGGATACTTGGGGGTGATAATGGTGAGGGGGGGAGCTGTGTGGAGAAGGGGATACTTGGGGGTGATAAGAGTGGGGGGGGGAGCTGTGTGGAGAAGGGGATACTTGGGGGTGATAATAGTGAGGGAGGGGGGCAGCTGTGTGGTGAAGGGGATACTTGGGGGTATAATAGTGAGGGAGGGGGCAGCTGTATGGAGAAGGGGATACTTGGGGGTGATAATAGTGAGGGAGGGGGGCAGCTGTGTGGAGAAGGGGATACTTGGGGGGGATAATAGTGAGGGAGGGGGCAGCTGTGTGGAGAAGGGGATACTTGGGGGAGATAATAGTGAGGGAGGGGGGCTGCTGTGTGGAGAAGGGGGATACTTGGGGGTGATAATAGTGAGGAAGGGGGCAGCTGTGTGGAGAAGGGGATACTTGGGGGGACATAATAGTGAGGGATGGGGGCAGCTGTGTGGAGAAGGGGATACTTGGGGGGTGATAATAGTGAGGGAGGGGGGCAGCTGTGTGGAGAAGGGAATACTTGGGGGGGTAATAGTGAGGGAGGGGGGCAGCTGTGTGGAGAAAAGGATACTTGGGGGTGATAATAGTGAGGGAGGGGGGCTGCTGTGTGGAAAAGGGGATACTTGGGGGGGTAATAGTGAGGGAGGGGGGCAGCTATGTGGAGAAAGGGATACTTGGGGGGTGATAATAGTGAGGGAGGGGGGCAGCTGTGTGGAGAAGGGGATACTTGGGGGTGATAATAGTGAGGGAGGGGGGCAGCTGTGTGGAGAAGGGGATACTTGGGGATGATAATAGTGAGGGAGGGGGGCAGCTGTGTGGAGAAGGGGATACTTGGGGGTGATGATAGTGGAGGGGGGGGTGTGTGGAGAAGGGGATACTTGCGGGTGATAATAGTGGAGGGGGGGGCTGTGTGGAGAAGGGGATACTTGGGGGTGATAATAGTGAGGGAGGGGGGGGGGAACTGTGTGGAGAAGGGGATAGTTGGGGATGACAATAGTCGAGGGGGGGGCAGCTGTGTGGAGAAGGGGATACTTGGAGGTGATAATAGTGGCGGGGGGAAGCTGTGTGGAGAAGGGGATACTTGGGGGTGATAATAGTGAGGGGGGGAGCTGTGTGGAGAAGGGGATAGTTGGGGGTGATAATAGTGAGGGGGGAGGCAGCAGTGTGGAGAAGGGGATACTTGGCGGTGATAATAGTGAGGGGGGGCAGCTGTGTGGAGAAGGGGATACTTGGGGGTGATAATAGTGAGGGAGGGGGGCAGCTGTGTGGAGAAGGGGATACTTGGGGGTGATGATAGTGGAGGGGGGGGGAGGTGTGTGGAGAAGGGGATACTTGGGGGTGATAATAGTGGAGGGGGGGGCTGTGTGGAGAAGGGGATACTTGGGGGTGATAATAGTGAGGGAGGGGGGAACTGTGTGGAGAAGGGGATACTTGGGGGTGATGATAGTGGAGGGGGGGGGAGGTGTGTGGAGAAGGGGATACTTGGGGGTGATAATAGTGGAGGGGGCAGCTGTGTGGAGAAGGGGATACTTGGGGGTGATAATAGTGAGGGAGGGGGGGGGGGGCTGTGTGGAGAAGGGGATACTTGGGGGTGATAATAGTGAGGGAGGGGGGAACTGTGTGGAGAAGGGGATAGTTGGGGGATGACAATAGTGGAGGGGGGGCAGCTGTGTGGAGAAGGGGATACTTGGGGGTGATGATAGTGAGGGAGGGGGGAACTGTGTGGAGAAGGGGATAGTTGGGGGATGACAATAGTGGAGGGGGCAGCTGTGTGGAGAAGGGGATACTTGGGGGTGATAATAGTGGAGGGGGCAGCTGTGTGGAGAAGGGGATACTTGGGGGTGATAATAGTGAGGGGGGGAGCTGTGTGGAGAAGGGGATACTTGGGGGGTGATAATAGTGAGGGGGGAGCTGTGTGGAGAAGGGGATAGTTGGGGGTGATAATAGTGAGGAGGGGGGGAGGTGTGTGGAGAAGGGGATACTTGGGGGTGATAATAGTGAGGAAGGGGGCAGCTGTGTGGAGAAGGGGATACTTGGGGGGACATAATAGTGAGGGATGGGGGCAGCTGTGTGGAGAAGGGGATACTTGGGGGGTGATAATAGTGAGGGAGGGGGGCAGCTGTGTGGAGAAGGGAATACTTGGGGGGGTAATAGTGAGGGAGGGGGGCAGCTGTGTGGAGAAAAGGATACTTGGGGGTGATAATAGTGAGGGAGGGGGGCTGCTGTGTGGAAAAGGGGATACTTGGGGGGGTAATAGTGAGGGAGGGGGGCAGCTATGTGGAGAAAGGGATACTTGGGGGGTGATAATAGTGAGGGAGGGGGGCAGCTGTGTGGAGAAGGGGATACTTGGGGGTGATAATAGTGAGGGAGGGGGGCAGCTGTGTGGAGAAGGGGATACTTGGGGGTGATAATAGTGAGGGAGGGGGGCAGCTGTGTGGAGAAGGGGATACTTGGGGGTGATGATAGTGGAGGGGGGGGTGTGTGGAGAAGGGGATACTTGCGGGTGATAATAGTGGAGGGGGGGGGCTGTGTGGAGAAGGGGATACTTGGGGGTGATAATAGTGAGGGAGGGGGGGGGAACTGTGTGGAGAAGGGGATAGTTGGGGGATGACAATATTCGAGGGGGGGGGCAGCTGTGTGGAGAAGGGGATACTTGGAGGTGATAATAGTGGCGGGGGGAAGCTGTGTGGAGAAGGGGATACTTGGGGGTGATAATAGTGAGGGGGGGAGCTGTGTGGAGAAGGGGATAGTTGGGGGTGATAATAGTGAGGGGGGAGGCAGCAGTGTGGAGAAGGGGATACTTGGCGGTGATAATAGTGAGGGGGGGCAGCTGTGTGGAGAAGGGGATACTTGGGGGTGATAATAGTGAGGGAGGGGGGCAGCTGTGTGGAGAAGGGGATACTTGGGGGTGATGATAGTGGAGGGGGGGGAGGTGTGTGGAGAAGGGGATACTTGGGGGTGATAATAGTGGAGGGGGGGGCTGTGTGGAGAAGGGGATACTTGGGGGTGATAATAGTGAGGGAGGGGGAACTGTGTGGAGAAGGGGATACTTGGGGGTGATGATAGTGGAGGGGGGGGGGGAGGTGTGTGGAGAAGGGGATACTTGGGGGTGATAATAGTGGAGGGGGCAGCTGTGTGGAGAAGGGGATACTTGGGGGTGATAATAGTGAGGGAGGGGGGGGGGCTGTGTGGAGAAGGGGATACTTGGGGGTGATAATAGTGAGGGAGGGGGGAACTGTGTGGAGAAGGGGATAGTTTGGGGGATGACAATAGTGGAGGGGGGGCAGCTGTGTGGAGAAGGGGATACTTGGGGTGATAATAGTGGAGGGGGGGGGCTGTGTGGAGAAGGGGATACTTGGGGGTGATAATAGTGAGGGAGGGGGGAACTGTGTGGAGAAGGGGATACTTGGGGGTGATGATAGTGGAGGGGGGGGGGGGGAGGTGTGTGGAGAAGGGGATACTTGGGGGTGATAATAGTGGAGGGGGCAGCTGTGTGGAGAAGGGGATACTTGGGGGTGATAATAGTGAGGGAGGGGGGGGGGCTGTGTGGAGAAGGGGATACTTGGGGGTGATAATAGTGAGGGAGGGGGGAACTGTGTGGAGAAGGGGATAGTTGGGGGATGACAATAGTGGAGGGGGGGCAGCTGTGTGGAGAAGGGGATACTTGGGGGTGATGATAGTGAGGGAGGGGGGAACTGTGTGGAGAAGGGGATACTTGGGGGTGATAATAGTGGAGGGGGCAGCTGTGTGGAGAAGGGGATACTTGGGGGTGATAATAGTGAGGGGGGGAGCTGTGTGGAGAAGGGATACTTGGGGGGTGATAATAGTGAGGGGGGAGCTGTGTGGAGAAGGGGATAGTTGGGGGTGATAATAGTGAGGAGGGGGGGAGGTGTGTGGAGAAGGGGATACTTGGGGTGATAATAGTGAGGAGGGGGGGAGCTGTGTGGAGAAGGGGATACTTGGGGGTGATAATAGTGAGGGAGGGGGGAACTGTGTGGAGAAGGGGATACTTGGGGGTGATGATAGTGGAGGGGGGGGGGAGGTGTGTGGAGAAGGGGATACTTGGGGGTGATAATAGTGGAGGGGGCAGCTGTGTGGAGAAGGGGATACTTGGGGGTGATAATAGTGAGGGAGGGGGGGGGGCTGTGTGGAGAAGGGGATACTTGGGGGTGATAATAGTGAGGGAGGGGGGAACTGTGTGGAGAAGGGGATAGTTGGGGGATGACAATAGTGGAGGGGGGGCAGCTGTGTGGAGAAGGGGATACTTGGGGGTGATGATAGTGAGGGAGGGGGGAACTGTGTGGAGAAGGGGATACTTGGGGTGATAATAGTGGAGGGGGCAGCTGTGTGGAGAAGGGGATACTTGGGGGTGATAATAGTGAGGGGGGGAGCTGTGTGGAGAAGGGGATACTTGGGGGTGATAATAGTGAGGGGGGGAGCTGTGTGGAGAAGGGGATACTTGGGGGTGATAATAGTGAGGGGGGGAGCTGTGTGGAGAAGGAGATACTTGGGGGTGATAATAGTGAGGGGGGGAGCTGTGTGGAGAAGGGGATACTTGGGGGGTGATAATAGTGAGGGGGGAGCTGTGTGGAGAAGGGGATAGTTGGGGGTGATAATAGTGAGGAGGGGGGGAGGTGTGTGGAGAAGGGGATACTTGGGGGTGATAATAGTGAGGGAGGGGGGGGGGCTGTGTGGAGAAGGGGATACTTGGGGGTGATAATAGTGAGGGAGGGGGGCAGCTGTGTGGAGAAGGGGATACTTGGGGGTGATGATAGTGGAGGGGGGGGGAGGTGTGTGGAGAAGGGGATACTTGGGGGTGATAATAGTGGAGGGGGGGGGCTGTGTGGAGAAGGGGATACTTGGGGGTGATAATAGTGAGGGAGGGGGGAACTGTGTGGAGAAGGGGATACTTGGGGGTGATGATAGTGGAGGGGGGGGGGAGGTGTGTGGAGAAGGGGATACTTGGGGGTGATAATAGTGGAGGGGGCAGCTGTGTGGAGAAGGGGATACTTGGGGGTGATAATAGTGAGGGAGGGGGGGGGCTGTGTGGAGAAGGGGATACTTGGGGGTGATAATAGTGAGGGAGGGGGGAACTGTGTGGAGAAGGGGATAGTTGGGGGATGACAATAGTGGAGGGGGGGCAGCTGTGTGGAGAAGGGGATACTTGGGGTGATAATAGTGGAGGGGGGGGCTGTGTGGAGAAGGGGATACTTGGGGGTGATAATAGTGAGGGAGGGGAGAACTGTGTGGAGAAGGGGATACTTGGGGGTGATGATAGTGGAGGGGGGGGGGAGGTGTGTGGAGAAGGGGATACTTGGGGGTGATAATAGTGGAGGGGGCAGCTGTGTGGAGAAGGGGATACTTGGGGGTGATAATAGTGAGGGAGGGGGGGGGCTGTGTGGAGAAGGGGATACTTGGGGGTGATAATAGTGAGGGAGGGGGGAACTGTGTGGAGAAGGGGATAGTTGGGGGATGACAATAGTGGAGGGGGGGCAGCTGTGTGGAGAAGGGGATACTTGGGGGTGATGATAGTGAGGGAGGGGGGAACTGTGTGGAGAAGGGGATACTTGGGGGTGATAATAGTGGAGGGGGCAGCTGTGTGGAGAAGGGGATACTTGGGGGTGATAATAGTGAGGGGGGGAGCTGTGTGGAGAAGGGGATACTTGGG
>JBBDGP010004895.1:0-103310 GCA_037952835.1 Lithobates septentrionalis | reverse complement strand
ACTTGCCTTGAAAATATCAGAAAGATATACCGAAGAAGTGCACCAATTAATTATGAGGTTTCACATGTATTACACCAACACCACTATGTGGAATATGGAGGCAATGATCATGAGGAAACTCGGGTACCGGCTAATTGCTCCAACCACCAACTTGTTCTTGGAGCATCTTATCATGAAGCGGATGGCCAGTGCAGAGTTCACCGCACAGACAGTGGAGGAGAACCATATTCTGATGGGATGTGCAAAAGCAGTCGTTAAACTCTGCCTGTCGGAGTACTATTACTGCTCTATCCCTCCATCACTGCAGGCCATCTGCTGTGTCAAAGCTGCTGAATGGGTGCTCTCCGCAGACAAGACTGTCACCATCACTGGTGTACAAGGATACCCAAATGAAAGGGTGCAGGAGGTGCTAGAGTACACGATTACTCTCATCAAAGACAACCATGACTACTTCAGCAGCCTCATAGAATTTGAAGACATCTACCTAGATCACTACTGAGCGCTCCACAGGAAGAGAGAGAGAGACAGAGACAGAGTGTGTGTGTGTGAGAGAGAGAGAGAGAGAGAGAGAGGGGGGGGGGGGGGTGAGAGGGGGCAGAGAGAGAGAGGAAGAGGGGGACAGAGAGAGAGGAAGGGGGGGGGCAGAGAGGGGGGGACAGAGAGAGAGGAGGGGGGGCAGAGAGAGAGGAAGGGGGGGGGGGGGAACAGAGAGAGAGGAAGGGGGGAAACAGAGAGAGAGGAAGGGGGGGGCAGAGAGAGAGGAAGGGGGGGCAGAGGAGAGAGGAAGGGGGGGACAGAGAGAGAGGAAGGGGGGGCAGAGAGAGAGGAAGGGGGGGACAGAGAGAGAGGAAGGGGGGGCAGAGAGAGAGGAAGGGGGGGCAAAGAGAGAGGAAGGGGGGGCAGAGAGAGAGGAAGGGGGGGAACAGAGAGAGGAAGGGGGGGAACAGAGAGAGAGGAAGGGGGGGAACAGAGAGAGAGGAAGGGGGGGAACAGAGAGAGAGGAAGGGGGGAACAGAGAGAGAGGAAGGGGGGGACAGAGAGAGGGAGGGGGGAACAGACAGAGAGGGAGGGGGGAACAGAGAGAGAGGGAGGGGGGAACAGAGAGAGAGGGAGGGGGGGGAACAGAGAGAGAGGGAGGGGGGGGAACAGAGAGAGAGGGAGGGAAGGGGTCTTGCTAAGAGAGGGGGAGGGAGTGAGAGAGAGGGGGGAGGGAGGGAAG
Source organism: Lithobates septentrionalis (assembly GCA_037952835.1). Taxonomy (NCBI): domain Eukaryota; kingdom Metazoa; phylum Chordata; class Amphibia; order Anura; family Ranidae; genus Lithobates; species Lithobates septentrionalis. Next base: position 102,091 of record JBBDGP010004895.1, on the reverse strand, counting down.
GAGGGGGGCTGAGAGGAGAGTGAGGGGGGAGATTGGAGAGAGAAATCTTCAAATCCGTTGCACTGGCTGTGTGGGCAATGACAGCTAATCACCCTCGGGGCAAGTACAGGGGGTGGAAGGAGGGCGGGCGGGGTGAGATTATAGGGCATTCGTTTACATTTTAAATTTCATTCTGAAAGCACCAGCAGCTCTCAAGTGAGCACTCCAGACCAGATTACAAAATATAGTCACAAACTCAAATTATACCAGCAAAACACTCACCTTTATCTATTATATAAAATGACAACCTTGTCAGAAAAAATGAAGAGATAAACGAACACCCAGCACCCTCCCCACTGTACTTACCTCCATGGGTGATGGGCTGATAGTGCTCACTCAGCCAGTGTAGCGGTCTGGGGGGTTCGATATCCTCATTTTTAGTATTATTTTTTTTTTTGCAGTACTGCGACATTGCGGTGGACAGATCGGACACTTCTGACACTATTTTGGGACCAGTGACTTTTATACAGAGCTAAAAATAGCCACTGATTACTGTATAAATGTCACTGGCAGGGAAGGGGTTAACACTAGGGGGCAGGCGATCAAGGGGGTAAGTGTTCCCTGGGAGGTGTTTCTAACTTTGGGGGGGGGGACAGACCGCTGTTCCTGATCACTAGGAACAGACGATCTCTCTCCTCCCCTGACAGAACGGGGGGGATCTCTCTGTTTACATTGACAGATCCCCCGTTCTCTCTCAGGAGCGATCGCGGATCGTGCATCAGCTCCTACGTCGGGCATGCCTGCTAAGGCTATTTAAAGGACTGGCGTACAGCTACGTCGATTTCCCAGGGAAAGCCGACCTGCCGCAATACAATGACGGTGTCAGGTCGGCTAGTGGTTAAAGGATGTAGATCAGCGCTCTCCAAACTGCGGCCCCTGGGGCCGGAGGTGGCCCTTTGCTTGCCTTTATCTGGCCTATGGGGCCCTATTCCTCCCAATGACTAAAAAAAAATAGGAACTTCTTCCCACTGACACCCTTCCCTACCTAAATCCCCTCCCCCCCCTGGCTCAAACATCCCCCCCTCATGGCTCAAATCCCCCCCAATCCTGATTACACTTCTCAGCACAGATAGCTGAGATAGAGAAGGGGAGGTCTGGAGGGGTCCATGAAGGAGAAGGAACGTGTGAGGTAAGTTGTCTCCCACCCCCTCTCTTGTACCTACACATGACCACACTGAGAAGCGTCTTCTTCCTCCCTCCAATCATGTGACAAGGGGATAGAGGAGAGGAAGAAGAGGCAGCCTGCCCCCCACTGCTTAGCGACACTCTCTACTGCCACCTGCAGGCTGGAAGGAGGATAATACCAAATCCTCTCTCCAGCTATCTGTCAGTGTAGAGGGGAGATGAGAGGCAGCGCGCGGCTCTGACTTGTCTACCTGAGGGCGGTGAGCCCGCACTTCCTCTGATTGGCGAGGACAGGCAGATGACGCAGTACGCTCATATGATCATTCAGCGCGAGGGCGGGGCATCGCCATTTTCATTGTAGGTGACCACGAAGACAAAAGAGTGTTTTCTCTCTCTGCCGGCAGAGCGCCCCATAGTGGAATCATCTGATACTACAAACCGCCCATAGAGCACAGCCACAGCTTCTTCATCCAATCTAGAGATAGTAAGTGTGATTAGGAGTGATGTCACCTGACCAGGGGGGCGGGTCCAGTGTCGGGATGTGTGGGCGGGACCCAGATTGTGTAATCATCTGTCAGTGTTCTCTCTCCTCCTTTCTGGTCTGAGGGAGGAGAAATCACTTTTCACACTCAGGATCAGAGCTGTCATTAGAGATCCCCGGGGGCCCCGGACACCCTACATGACAGGGGCCCCCCAACACTCTACATGACAGGGGTCCCCAAACACCGTACCCGACAGGGGTCCCCAAACACCGTACCCGACAGGGGTCCCCAAACACCGTACCCGACAGGGGTCCCCAAACACCGTACCCGACAGGGGTCCCCAAACACCGTACCCGACAGGGGTCCCCAAACACCGTACCCGACAGGGGTCCCCAAACACCGTACCCGACAGGGGTCCCCAAACACCGTACCCGACAGGGGTCCCCAAACACCGTACCCGACAGGGGTCCCCAAACACCGTACCCGACAGGGGTCCCCAAACACCGTACCTGACGGGGGGCCCCGAACCCCCCAGTTCTAATCTTTACCCCCCAATCCCAACTCCCATCCCCTCCATTCCTATAGATAAGGGACGGCAGGAAGGAGAAACTGCTATAAGGACCATAATAGCGCCACCAATGTATAGTGACAAAGTATAACCTAAACTGAATTAGACAAAATACAAAATGCACTTTATTATACAAAAATGAATAAATGTAATGTAACCAGGGGCACAGTGACCATACCCAGGGGCCCATTGCTAGGATACAGGGGGCCGCATGAGCATGCGCGGTCACCGTGATCCTTTCTGGTTGGACCAAAAGCAGCTTGCCTGTGACATAGACTCCGCCCCCTCTCACTCACCGCTGATTACTTTGAAGCGGTATCTACGATATGTGTTTATCCCCCCACAGTGATCACACACACTACCCAATGGGGGCACAGAGATCCCTGCCAGGGGGGCACACACTATCCAATGGGGGCATAGAGATCTCTGCAAGGTGGCACACACTACCCAATGGGGGCACAGCGATCCCCACCAGGGGGCACACACTACCCAATGGGGCACTGAGATCCCTGCCATGGGGCTCGCACTAACCAATGGGGGGCACTGAGATCCCTGCCATGGGGCACGCACTAACCAATGGGGGCACTGAGATCCCTGCCATGGGGCACACACTACCCAATGGGGGCACAGCGATCCCTGCTAGGGCGAACACACTACCCAGTGGGGGCACTGAGATCCCTGCCAGGGGGCACACACTATCCAATGGGGGCACAAAGATTCCCACCATTGGGCGCACACTACCCAGTGGGGGCACAGAGATCCCTGCCAGGGGGGGCACACATTGCCCACAGTTGGTAGTATAGTGTGTGTGTGTGTGGGGGGGGGTTTAGTGATTCTGATGTTATCCAAAAGTAGGGGGTATAGGGGGGTCTGTTGCCTAATTATGGGAGTTATAATGGGTCTGTTGTTATCTAGGCATAGGGGGTATAATGGTTGTGGTGTTATCTACGAGTAGGGGGTATAGATGGGTCTGGTTTTACCTAAGAGTGGGGGGGCATAGAAATCACTGGGGCCTACCTGACAGGGCCCCCCTTCTCCAAGTTTAAATCTTTGCCCCCCAATCCCGCCTTCCAACTCACATCCCACCCCAATTCCCCCTCCTAGCAAAAATCTACTCCCCAAAATTCCCCATCCCAGCACAAATCCCACTCCAATCCCTCCCCCAAGCACCAATCACTCTTCCTAGCACATATCCCCCCAATCACTTCTAGCACAGATCCCCCTCATTCTTCCTCTGAGCACAAATTCCCCCCCATCCCTCTTCCCAACACAAATCTCCCCCAACCCCCCCCCCCAGCACAAATCCACCCAATCCCAACTCAAGCCCCCCACCCCCAATAGCAGACATTTTCAACCCCCTCCTAGCACATACATTCCCCCCAAATGCCCCCCTCCTGGCTCAAATCCCCCAAAACCCTCCTCCTAGCAGATATCCCTCCCCATTCACCCTTATAGCACATACACAACCCCCCCAAATTCCCATTACACTTCTCAGCACAGATAGCTGCCCATCCCCCCTTCTCCAGAAACATCCAAAGCACATACAATTACCCCCCCCCCCCCATGTACAATTTCCCTGTGACCTCCCCCCCCCCCCCCCCTCTCCTGTCACTACAGCTCTCCTCCAGCACATGAGACAGGATCGCTCTTAGATCACATGGGACTGTACACACAAACACAGTGTGATTACCGCCCCCCATCCACATTTCCTGCTGCTGGGAGATGAGCATTCCTTGGAGGAGATAGGGGGGCGGTAATCAGTGTGTGTGTAGTCAGTCCGATGTCATCTCTCCACTCTGCCACTTCTCCTCTCACTGCTCCTGGATGCCGTTCTCTTTTCCCGGATCTGAGTGCGGGCGATGGTGGGGAGAGATTAGCAGCCAATCAGGCATCACATAAAAAGGGAGGGCTGGAGTGGAGAGGAGGGACCACTGAAATCTGGGTGTAAATCAGCCTCCCCTGGATTCGGCCATGTCTGTGTCTCTCCCTCCAGCAGCTAAAATCAGCTGTAAGTATTTAACCACTTCAGCCCCGGAAGGTTTTACCCCCTTCCTGACCAGAGCACTTTTTACAATTCGGCACTGCGTCGCTTTAACTGCTAATTGCGCGGTCATGCAATGCTGTACCCAAACGAAATTTGCGTCCTTTTCTTCCCACAAATAGAGCTTTCTTTTGATGGTATTTGATCACCTCTGCCGTTTTTATTTTTTGCGCTATACACGGAAAAAGACCGAAAATTTTGAAAAAAAATGATATTTTCTACTTTTTGTTCTAAAAAAAATCCAATAAACTCAATTTTAGTCATACATTTAGGCCAAAATGTATTCGGCCACATGTCTTTGGTAAAAAAAATGTCAATAAGTGTATATTTATTGGTTTGCGCAAAAGTTATAGCGCCTACAAACTAGGGTACATTTTCTGGAATTTACACAGCCTTTAATTTATGACTGCCTATGTCGTTTCTTGAGGTGCTAAAATGGCAGGGCAGTACAAAACCCCCACAAATGACCCCATTTTGGAAAGTAGACACCCCAAGGAATTTGCTGAGAGGCATGTTGAGCCCATTGAATATTCATTTTTTTTGTCCCAAGTGATTGAATAATGACAAAAAAAAAAAAAAATTGCAAAAAGTTGTCACTAAATGATATATTGCTCACACAGGCCATGGGCTTATGTGGAATTGCACCCCAAAATACATTTAGCTGCTTCTCCTGAGTATGGGGATACCACATGTGTGGGACTTTTTGGGAGCCTAGCCGCGTACGGGGCCCCGAAAACCAATCACTGCCTTCAGGATTTCTAAGGGCGTACATTTTTGATTTTACTCCTCACTGCCTATCACAGTTTCGGAGGCCATGGAATGCCCAGGTGGCACAAACCCCCCCCCAAATGACCCCATTTTGGAAAGTAGACACCCCAAGCTATTTGCTGAGAGGCATGGTGAGTATTTTGCAGCTCTCATTTGTTTTTGAAAATAAAGAAAGACGAGAAAAAAAATTTTTTTTTTTCTTTTTTCAATTTTCAAAACTTTGTGACAAAAAGTGAGGTCTGCAAAATACTCACTATACCTCTCATCAAATAGCTTGGGGTGTCTACTTTCCAAAATGGGGTCATTTGGGGGTTTTTTTTGCCACCTGGGCATTCCATGGCCTCCGAAACTGTGATAGGCAGTGAAGAGTGAAATCAAAAATTTACGGCCTTAGAAAGCCTGAAGGCGGTGCTTGGTTTTCGGGGTCCCGTACGCGGCTAGGCTCCCAAAAAGTCTCACACATGTGGTATCCCCGTACTCAGGAGAAGCAACAGAATGTATTTTGGGGTGTAATTTCACATATTCCCATGGCATTTTTGAGCAATATATCATTTAGTGACAACTTTGCGCAAAAAAAAATAAAAAGAATAAAAAATTGTCTCTTTCCCGCAACTTGTGTCACAATATAAAATATTCCATGGACTCAACATGACTCTCAGCAAATAGCTTGGGGTGTCTACTTTCCAAAATGGGGTCATTTGGGGGGTTTTGAACTGTCCTGGCATTTTATGCACAACATCTAGAAGCTTATGTCACACATCACCCACTCTTCTAACCACTTGAAGACAAAGCCCTTTCTGACACTTATTGTTTACATAAAAAAAATTTTTTTTTTTGCAAGAAAATTACTTTGAACCCCCAAACATTATATATTTTTTTAAAGCAAATGCCCTACAGATTAAAATGGTGGGTGTTTCATTTTTTTTTTTCACACAGTATTTGCGCAGCGATTTTTCAAACGCATTTTTTGGGGAAAAAACACACTTTTTTACATTTTAATGCACTAAAACACACTATATTGCCCAAATGTTTGATGAAATAAAAAAGATGATCTTAGGCCGAGTACATGGATACCAAACATGACATGCTTTAAAATTGCGCACAAACGTGCAGTGGCGACAAACTAAATACATTTTTAAAAGCCTTTAAAAGCCTTTACAGGTTACCACTTTAGATTTACAGAGGAGGTCTACTGCTAAAATTACTGCCCTCAATCTGACGTTCGCGGTGATACCTCACATGCATGGTGCAATTGCTGTTTACATTTGACGCCAGACCGACGCTTGCGTTCGCCTTAGCGCGAGAGCAGGGGGGACATGGGTGCTTTTTTTTTTTTTTTTTCTTTATTATTATTATTTTTTTATCTTATTTTTAAACTGTTCCTTTCATTTTTTTTTTTAAATCATTTTTATTGTTATCTCAGGGAATGTAAATATCCCCTATCATAGCAATAGGTAGTGACAGGTACTCTTTTTTGCAAAAATTGGGGTCTATTAGACCCTAGATTTCTCCTCTGCCCTCAAAGCATCTGACCACACCAAGATCGGTGTGATAAAATGCTTTCCCAATTTCCCAATGGCGCTGTTTCGGCGAAATCGAAGTCATAAAATGCTTGTAGCTTCCGGTTTCTTAGGCCATAGAGATGTTTGGAGCCACTCTGGTCTCTGATCAGCTCTATGGTCAGCTGGCTGAATCACCGGCTGCATTTTCAGGTTCCCTGTTGAGACAGGAGAGCCAGAGAAAAACACGGAAGACGTTGGGGGGGGGGCATTCCCTCTCACTGCTTGTAAAAGCAGTCTAGAGGCTAATTAGCCGCTAGGATTGCTTTTACATGAAAGCCGACCGCTGGCTGAAAAGAATGATACCAAGATGATACCTAAACCTGCAGGCATCATTCTGGTATAACCACTCAAAGTCGTGAATGGCGTACCTGAAGACAAAAAAATGGTTAACAATAAAGCACAGTAAACCGTAAGGTATAAAAAATTGCATACCTGAAAAGCAAACATGATAAAACATAATAACAATAAAAACATTGCAGAATAGAATACAGTAAAAAAGAGCAGAACAATAGAGAGAATAGAGAGAGAGAGAACAATAAAACGACAACTATTTTTTTTTTTTTATATTTTTGTATGTGTTTTTTTTTTTTTTTTTTACACTTTTTTTTGTAACTGTAACTTTTATAACTGTAACCGGTTCCAGGTTCGGGTCTCTCAAAATGCGATGGCATCTTGGGAGACCCTGTGAAAGTGTGCCTAGTCTGTGCAATGCTGTACCCTACGCTAATACTCAACTAGTGAATGGTAGCGTTCAAAACATTCACCAATGCAAAGACCAGGATTGTCAGGACAGGAGGGACAATAATAGCGGGTGTCACACCTATATCCGCGCTTGCTGCAGACACAACATCTTTTTTGGGGGGGTTCGCTGGGTAGGGGTACTCGGGAGGACATAAAGAAAATGCCTCTCATGCAGCCGACTGCATTTGGTTGGGGATGTGAATGGGGGAAGTACGGGCGCTGCAGAAGCGGTGGGTTCCCAATTAGGATTGGCGAATGCAGCAGGAAGGGCATTATGGGCACGACGGGCCTGTGTTTGTCTTTTTGGTGGCAGCGGGACACTACTTGTGCTTGCCACCTCACCAGCTTGAACTGCACTTATGGGACTCGCCACGTCACCAAGTGTTACTGCAGTGCTGGTTTGACTACGACCGGGGTGTACTAGGCCGCTGGCGCTTGCCAGTTCACCAAAACGCTACCAAAAAAACTGTTAGCGATCGCAGGGATCAGGCCTGACTCTGCGAACGCTGCAGTTATGCGTTTAGTGTTTTGTAAGTGTCAGTGATCGATCGATACTGCACTTGGGTGGGCTGGGCTGGGCCGGGCGGAGGGGCAAAACGCAGGTGCTAGTAGGTATCTGGGCTGATCCCGCTAACACTGCGTTTGTGGGAACCCTAAACTGCTGGGGACGCTAGTATAGATCTGATCGGATCAGATATTGATCCGATCAGATACTATACCACTAAGGGAGGTGTACGCTGCGTGCGTGGGTGTTAGCGGTACTGGCGCTAATCTGACGCTGCCTGGGGCTGGTGCTTGCCAGTTCACCAAAACGCTACCAAGAAAACTGTTAGCGATCGCAGGGATCAGGCCTGACTCTGCGAACGCTGCAGTTATGCGTTTAGAGTTTTGTAAGTGACAGTGATCGATGGATACTGCACTTGGGTGGGCTGGGCCGGGCCGGGCGGAGGGGCAAAACGCAGGTGCTAGCGGGTATCTGGGCTGATCCCGCTAACACTGCATTTTCGGGAACCCTAAACTGCTGGGGACGCTAGTATAGATCTGATCAGATCAGATATTGATCCGTACAGATACTATACCACTAAGGGAGGCGTATGCTGCGTGCGTGGGTGTTAGCGGTACTGGCGCTAATCTGACGCTGCCTGGGGCGACGCATATCACCGCCGGGCGATCAGGGGGCTAAACCTTTATTCGGTAATAAACGGCGGGTGCCCTGACACTATAAAAAATAAACGAACTAACCAGCGTCACCCGTAACACTTATACGGTGATCAGTGGTGAAAGGGTTAACTAGGGGGCAAGCAAGGGGTTAAAACATTTATTAGGTAGTATATGGGGGTCCCTGACGCTATAAAACGCTGACGGCGAACCTAAATATTTACCTCCCTAACTAGCGTCACCAGCGACACTAATACAGCGATCAGAAAAATGATCGCTTAGTGACACTGGTGACAGGGGGTGATCAAGGGGTTAAAACTTTATTAGGGGGGGTTAGGGGGGTACCCTAGACCTAAAGGGGGGTAATACTCACTGCCCTAACACTGTAACTGTCACAAACTGACACTATGCAGTAATCAGAAAAAAAAAAAAAAAATACTGCTGGTGTCAGTTTGTGACAGGGGGGGGGGGGGTCGGGGGGGGGGGATCGGGGGTGTAAAGTATGCCTGGCATGTTCTACTGTGTGTGTTTGTGTTGTGTGCACTTACTTGTCTTCTCTCCTCGGCGCTGGGACGGAAACTGCCAGACCGAGGAGAGATGACATCACATCCTCTGCCTGTGTGAAACTACACACAGGCAGAGGAGGATTCCCATTGGCTGGGAGCGATCGCGAGGGGGGGGCCACGATCGGATGGTCTCCCCCTCGCCTCCCAACGCTCCCAGTGCAAAGCCGACCGCCGCTGGCACCGGGGGGGGGGTCCGATCGGACCCCCCACCCGCGGGAAGCAGGTCACGTATGGGAACGTGATTCTGCCTGCCCGTGCCATTCTGCCGCAGTATATCTGCGTTAGGCGGTCGGCAAGTGGTTAAAGTGTAAGTAAACCCCCCTATCGTTTTCAGCCAAGGAAGCTGCCATCTTTGCCACTGTTTAATCTACAACTGCAATGATGCTGCACATGTGATCAGTTATGACACCGGCCATTGGATGGTTTGACAGTTTGGTTGAGAGCACAACCAATGGGAGTGTTACATTTCCAGCACGTGCCTGAAATTAAACTGTTTTATGGATGAGTTTACTTCCGCTTTAAGGACCGGGCCTATTGTTCAGACTTGGTGTTTACAAGTTAAAATCTTTTTTTTTTTTTGCTAGAAAATTACTTTGTACCCCCATTCATTCATTTTTTTTTTTATTCAGACGCCCTAGAGAACAAAATGGAGGTCGTTGCAATACTCACAATATGTCACAAGATGTCACATCGTATTTGCGCAGCGGTCTTTTTCCAAAAAATACTTTTTGAATTAAAAAATAAGGCAACAGTAAATTTAGCACAATTTTTTTTATATTGTGAAAGATAATGTTACGTTGAGTAAATTGATACCCAACATGTCACGCTTCAAAATTGCGCCCGCTTGTGGAATGACTTGTGGAATGATGACAAATGTCGCCTACTCCATAGGCGACATTTAAAAATTTCTACAGGTTACCAGTTTTGAGTTAGAGGAGGTCTACTTCTAGAATTATTGCTCTCGCCTTAACGATCGTAGCGATACGGGCTATATGCGGGCACATATGCGGGCGCGATTTATGTTTGCGTTTGCTTCTGCGCGTGAGCTTGGCGAGACAGGGCACTTTAATTTTTTTTTCTTCCTTATTTACTCCAGACCAGACTACAAAATGTAGCTACAAACTCAAAATATAAACGGCAAAACACATTTCTTTTTTAAATCAGAGTTTGATGTCATTTATTTAACATCTTACAAAGAAGGAGAGGTATTGGCCCGACTATAAGGGGAGGAGGAGGTCGGATTTATTTTTTGCAACGCTAACCAATATCCTTATTTTTCAATAAAAATCAATACACATCCACTAGGAAATAGCCCTGCTATCTAGTGTTCATTAATTCATTTCTCACTTTGTTTTTCTGCTTCCTTGTACTGTAACATCCTGCACAGTGGCGGCTGGTGCTCAAAATTTTTGGGGGGGTGCAAACAAACTGAAAAATTCTTAAAAAAAAAAAAAAAAAACCATCAATCGCAGCCACTGTGTCCACTGATCCCAGACACCATGATTGTCTCCTTAATAGCAGCCAGCATATCTTTGAACAAGGGGGGAAGGGGGGAGGAAGTTATCAAAGAAGGATACTCACAGTGATTTGGGGGGCTGGAAGAGGATGCTGTATGTGCTAGGGGCCACTTTGGGGGCAGAGAGGATTTGTGCTAGAAGGGGGGTCTAATTTTATATTCAACCCCCCTTCTAGCAATAATCCTCTCTGCTCCCAAAGTGGCCCCTAGCACACACAGCATCCTCTTCCAGCCCCCCAAATCACTGTGAGTATCTTTCTTTGATAACTTGCCCCCCTTCCCCTGCAAGTGTTGTATTGGATTCAGACCTAACCTCAGATCAGCACGTCCTGTTGTCTGTGTATAGGAAGGCACTCGGAGGTGGCTTCAGTCCGTGTGTTAGTGAGACAGGAGGGGGGGGGGGATGGGGAAGAGAGGGACAGAGGCACATGTGCTGTGCTGGAGCTCACCCTCCTTGCGGCCGCTACATAAACCAGACCAGAACCCGTCCCTCATGCTGCTCTCTTACCTTCCTCCTGCAGCTCCACTCGGGCCGAAGAACGGAGCTGCCGACGTCACTTTTGTCTTTTTCACAAAATCCGGAAGTGACCTAGAGATTTGAAAAACAATGCTCCCGCCTGTAGAATCACACTGATTTTACGGGCGGTAGCTACTCGGCGCTTTGTATTGCGCCGTAAGGCGGGTTAAATGCCCACAAATGGAGCGCCACATCTGCAGTCTCGTGCCCGGGCGCCCCCTATGGACGGGTCGCCACTGAACCTGCATGAACTCCCACACCTCTCATTTTACCCTTCACTTATGTCTGTTTGCAATGAGCATTGAACGTTAGTTGCAGTTACACGGCTCTATGTACACTGCAAATCCCATAGCAGGAAGTTGGTTTACAAAAAAAACTGATTTTTGGGTTACGAACACATACCTGAATTGGATATTTTTTAAAAACCAGAGTTTAGCACCACCTCTCAGGTGAGCACTCCTTTTCAGTGGTAATGCTCTGGAGTCTCTTCATCCTTGAGCTGCACAATTAATCGTTAAGAATCGTTATCGTGTTTTTTTCCCCCTTGCGATCTTGACAAAGTATTTCCAGATTCTTTCTATGCAGAGAATTCTCTCTGCTCTGCTGAAGCCGACAGCCCTCAAAAGAAGGGGAAAAAAGACGGGCAGTCTGACAGGTATCACAACATTCTTTAGCAGTGGAACTAAGTATAAACATTGTAACAATTTGTCCTTTACATCAAAGGAATACACTTCCGTGTGTAAATGAGGAAAGTTTAACCACTTAAAGCGGAGTCCCACCCAAAAGTGGAACTTTCGCTCATTTGTCTCCTCTCCCCCCCTCTGGTGCCACAATTGGCACCTTTCAGGGGGGAGGGGGGACAAGATACTTGTCTTTGACAGGTATTCTGTTCACACTTCCAGGAGTCCGGGCCGCGGCCCGCGATTCCACCACAGGGCTCCCTCCTCCTCCTCTCCCTGTCACCGGGCAAGTAGGAGAGAGGAGCGGGGCCTTGTGCATGCGCAGTAGGGTTCCTGGCGTGAAGCCGTAAGGCTACACTGCCGGGTACCCTTACCCACAATGGCGGCAGCATAACCCGACAGCTGATGGAAACATCAGCTGTGGTGCAGACATCGCTGGACTCCAGGACAGATAAGTGTCCTATTATTAAAAGCCAGCAGCTGCAGTATGTGTAGCTGCTGGGTTTTAATTTGTTTTTTTTGGGCGGAACACCGCTTTAAACATAAACTTTTTCTGACATTTGTTGGTTTCAAGCTAAAATCATTTTTTTTTTCTAAAAAATTACTTAGAACTCCCAAACATTATATATATATATATATATATATATTTTTTTTTTATTTTTTTTTTTTTTTTTAGTAGAGACCCTAGAGAATAAAATGGTGGTTGTTGCAATATTTTTTGTCACACTGTATTTGCGCAGCAGTCTTTCAAATGCAATTTTTGGGGGAAAAAATTACACTTATATGAATTAAAAAAAAACCTATACAAAAAAATTTGGGCTAACTTTACTGGTTAATGAGAAAGATTTTACGCCGAGAGAATCGTGATCTTTATTCTAAGCAAAAAAAATTGTGATTCTTATTTGGCCAGAATCGTATAGCGCTACTTCATCCTGATGCAGCCTCTAGCTCTCAGGTGAGCACTCCAGAGCATTACCACAGAAAAGGAGTCTCTTCCGCCTGATTGAACCACCACCTCTCAGGTGAGCACTCCAGACCAGACTACAAAATGTAGCTACAAACTCAAAATATAAACAGCAAAACACATTTGTTTTATGTCATTTAGTTAACATCCTACAAAGGAGAGGTATTGGCCGACTATAAGGGGAGGAGGTGGAGGTCGGATTTTTTTTTAAACAATAAATGGATCAGTGTTCCTCTATCACGAACGGACAAGGAGGAGGCGGGGCTTTCTTTCAATGGACGGCCGAACACACTGCATTACACAGCAGGAGACACGCGCTGTTTTACTAATGAAAGGTGTCTCCCGCTGTGTAATGCAGTCTGTTCGGCTGTCCATTGAAACGAAGCCCCGCCTCCTTCTCGTCCGTCCGTAATAGAGGAACACTGATACGATACTGGGAAACTGTATCAGTGTTCCACCTATCACAGACGAGGAGGCGGCGGGGCTTTGTTACAATGGACGGGCAAATAGAATGCATTACACAGCGGGAGACACACGCTGTTTTAGTAATGAAAGGTATGGCTCACTCGAGTATAAGCCGAGGGGGAGTTTTTCAGCCTAAAAAACGGGCTGAAAAACTTGGCTTATACTCGAGTATATACGATATATAAAATTAAAACCTTGTCAGAAATAAATGAAATAGTAAACACCCAGCACCCTCCCCACTGCACTAACCTTTGTAGGTGCTGAGCAATCAAAATCACTCTGTGTGTCCCAGAAGCACTACAGATAGAAGGGGAAGATGAGCGGGGATTTCAAATCCGTTGCACCGGCCGTGTGTGCAATGACAGCTAATCATCCTCGGAGGCAAGTCCAGGGGGCTGTAGGAAGCGATCCCCATGTTAAATTAGATTTGGCGTGGGGGTGCCAGAGGAGCGGGGATTTCAAATCCCTCAACTACTGCACCGGCTGCATGGGCACTGACATCTATTCACCCATGGAGATAAGTGCAGTGGGGATGAGGGGCAGGTTGTAGAGTGTTAGTTCACCTTTTATTTTAAATGGAAAACCAACCCCAACGGTAAGAGGACTTTAGGGGGTATTGCATCTTTTATATAACATTGTGCGGCACTGCAGCTTAGCTGGTTAAAGCGCCTGTCTAGTACATAGGAGAACTGAGTTCAACTCTCAGCAGTGTCTTTCTTGATCTATTTTCAGACAAAAAATATTAAAAGGGGCGGACTTAATGGATCACTTGATCTTTTTCCTACCATCACTCTTCTGTGTTTCTAGATTTTGATTATCTGTATACATTAGATGAATGAAGAAGGTTATGTGCCAAGGGGATATCTTGGCGTTTTATTGGGTAAGAGAGTGTGTGTGTTTTTTGTTAAATTTTGACTGTGTGGCTACATTTTCGACATTAAAAATGATTAGTATTTTTATGGGGATAAGCCTTTGGTGGTGTCCATATGTCACTTTTCCTCTCTCTGTGATGACATCTGGCCTAATCTTTGGGAAGTGGTCCCTATGTAAAATAAATTACCTATAGCACTTTTTAGGTGAACACTACAGGCCAATACCGAAGAAAAGGACCTAAAAGAGTTTGGCCATCACAGTATAGATTGAGGCGCCTCCTAGAATCCCAGAAATGTGTTGAACTGTTTTTTTTCAAAAATACTAATTTTAAATAAAATAGTTGGACTCAAATCATTAGTGTACCATGTATTTTCCTAAAAACTTTTGAGCTTTGATATAAAGTACCTTCCCGAGGCCTCTGTGTGCACTGTGAGAGTAAACCCACTTTGGATTCAACGTGTCTAACTTCTTCCTTCTCCAGGTCTTTATTGCCATTTGTGTCCCTGTATTGTAGGATTTCCATAAGGTCACTGAGACATGAAGTGAGAGAAAAGCTCACCAGAGGCAGATATAGCAATAAAATCACATTAAAACCAATACAAAGATACAAATGCCGCTCAAAGTTTCAGTGTATTCAATCTGGTAATGCCACACATGCTGACAGGTGCATCACTCTTTAACAAATTTCCTATCCAAGGCTATAAGTGCTGACCCACAGCACATTGGGGACCAAGACCCTTCAGTGTGCTTTCTATCCTAAGGGAAAAATACTTTAAATAACGGGAGTCATGGAAAGGTCTTTGTGGCTGTAGGAGCACCAAGGCTGGGGATAGCTGCCTAACTCTCCAACTGCAGGGCAGAATGCACTGCAATAATAGGGTCCTTCTAAGGTGATGGCAGGAGATTGTGGTGCCGTTCTCTTTAGAAACAGATTGTTGGGACTCTGAGTCAGTCAGAGATGGTTACAGGGACCATTGGCTAGGTCTGATCTAAAGGCTCAGGAGGGTCAGAGATAGACTCTGCAGGAGATGGTGCTGGAGTACATAGGTGTGCGCAGCCTACTGTATTAGGGTGTGCACCCCAACGCTTAAAACACACATGCTTTTCTCTGAAGCCTCAGCTGCACTGGAAAGTGAGTGATGAGCGGCTTCCTTTTTATTCACAAACTGAAGCATAGTATGCATAGTTTACTATGCTTCGGTTATGAATGAACACAGCCAGTGTGTTCACTGTGTCTATTTTTAAAAGGAAGGGGCTGGTAAACAACATTTGCTGTGTCTATGTAGAAAATGAAGGGGCTGGTAAACAACATTTACTAGCCCCTTCCCCGCTCTTCATTCTGAAACATCTCCCACAGAAGTCGGGGGGGGAGGGGAGAGAGGAAGGAAGCCTGCAACACTGCTGGGGGAAAAGGTACAACAGGGGGAAAGCCTAGGCAGTCAAGGGAATCCACATTTAGTAATTAGGGTGTGCCCAGGCACACCCCCTGCACATGCCTATGCTGGGGTGCATTTAAAGTGGTTCTAAAGGTTGAAGGTTTTTTTACCTTCATGCATTCAATGTATGAAGGTAAAAAAGCCTTTAGCATGCAGCCCCCCCCCCCCCCCCCTCCAAATACTTATGCGAGTCCGATTGCAATCCAGCATTGTGCACAAGAGAAGCAGCTCTTCCAGGTCTCTGCCTCCTGACTGGCTAGAAGACAGCAGCGGGAGCCATTAGCTTCCACTGCTGTCAATCACAGATAGTGAGGAGGGAGCAGGGGGTGGGGCCAGGCCGCCTTCTGTGTGTCATATGGACACACAGAGCAGAGCTTGGGAGTGAGCACACATGAGTGTCCCCATAGCAAGTGGCTTGCTATGGGGGGACTTGGAGAAGAGGAGGAGCAGGGAGCGCCGGCAGGGAACCCAAGAAGAGGAGAATTAGGGCAAAACCAACTGCACAGAGCAGGCAAGTATAAAATGTTTGTCATTTAAAAAAAAAAAACCTTTATTATCACTTTAAAGCGTCTGCAATGGAGGCCCCGAACGATGGGGAACTTGGCCCAAAAGGCTTTCTTCTCCCTCCACGAACTACTGAGATCAAACTTCCGGAATCCCTGTGCCAGCTGCATGGGCTCCGCTACCAAGAATTACATCAAACTCTCTTCAAGATGAAAACATTACCACACGTGGCTTATTTTGAAGCACAACTGTGACAGGCCAAGAAAATTATACTCAGCATATTTTGAAAAAAAGAATAATAAAAAGATCATCTTCAATGAAAACCATCTTCTTATACCTGTCCACAGATATACTGTGTTGAGGCTCTATATGAAAACTCTACACATCCTCTACAGGTTAACCACTTCAATACTGGCCACTTTCACCCCCTTCCTGCCCAGGCCAATTTTCAGCTTTCAGCGCTGAATGACAATTGCCCGGTCATGCCATGCTGTATGCAAATGAAATTTTTATAATTTTTTTTGTGACAGATAGAACTTTCTTTTGTTAGTATTTACCCAACACTGGGATTTTTATTTTTGCTAAACAAAATGAAAAAAAGACAGAAAATTAAAAAAAAAAAAAAAAAAAAAAAAAAAAAGGTTTTCTTAGTTTCTGTTACACAATTTTGTAAATAAGTAATTGTTCTCCTTCACTAGAAGTGCGCTGATGAGGCTGCACTGGTGGACACTAAAGAAGTGGCACTAATATGCAGCCCTTATGGGCACTGATAGGAGTCACTGACAGGCATCACTGAAAGGCAGCACTGATTGGCATCATTGATGGGCACCACTAGTGGGCATCACTGGGGGGGGCACTGGCAGGTATCACTGATGGGGCTGCACTGATTATCAATACACTGATTATCAGCGCAGACCCCCGTCAGGAGAGCTACTTATCGGCACTCCTCCACTCTTGCCCTGTCTGTACGAGTAGAGGAATGGCGATAACCGGCACTTCCTATTTACACTGTGATTGGACACAGCTGATCACACAGTAAAGAGCCTACGTCATAATCTCTTTACCGTGATTGGAGATGCGGTGTGTCCGGGAAACACGCTGCACCATCGATCGCTGTGCTGCGCGGCTTGTTCTGAAGGACATCACATGACGTCCAGTCAGGACAATGGAGCCCCAACCCGGCCGCCATTCTGCTATAGGCCAGGTGGGAAGGTGTTAAGCTGCATCTGTAACCAAAACTTTTTTGTTTGTTTGTTTTAGATATAGTCAAAAAGGATTAGTAAATCTTTTATTTGTATTCTGTGTCTCGGGGGGGGGGCTATAGCTGCTGGCAGTAACTGTATGTAGAACAATGTGACATGCTCCTGAGTCTCTCTGGGGTCATTGGGTGTGATGAGCAGCCTCAATCACTGACAGGGAAGCTCACGAGGTGGGAAGGTGTAGGAGCAACTCAACTACAATAAATATTGTTAGCATAGGACTTCATCGCTCCTTGAAAATATATTCCATATAGTATTTATACCAGAAACGTGTGATCTGGGCCTGGGTACAATTGTAAGGGTCGATAATGGAATTTACAGGTAGAGGTACAGATTGTGATCTGCAGGTCCAGGACACTGAGGGACAGCAGGAAGGTCGGTCTACAACTATCCTGTGGAGGTGAACACCAAACAAAACTAAACCTATAGCAAACTATAGGAATCGGAGGTAGGCCAGATCCACTACCACCAATGTATAACACAACAGGCTGCTGGGGATTGTGTGGGTAGCACAATCTGCACCAAGAGTTCAGATCCCTACCCCTAAATAAAGGAACCACCCTAATAATGTACGTGGTACCCTGTGCAACTCCACACATCAGTGTACCTACCTCAGCATTTATCAGAGGCAAACCACAGCATGGCAGGTCAGAGCTCTAAGACAGGGGTCTCCAAACTGCAGACCAGGGATCGGATGTGGCCCTTTGCCTGCCTTTATCAGGCCCTCAGGGCCCTATTCCTCCCACTGACACCAATAATGTGGCACCATTCCTCTCAATGACAACAACAATGTGACACTATTCCTCTCACCAACACCAAAGAGATACTATTCCTCCCACTGTCACCAACAATGGGGCAATATCACTCCCACTGACACCAGTGATGAGGTGCTATTCCTCCCACTGACACCAACAATGGGCACTCACTATTTCTCCCACTGACACCAATGATGGCATTGCTTACTCTCACTGAAACCAGGATTATCAGATTATAATAGACCATGCCTAATTACCTGATATTGTTTGTCCCCCCCCCCCCCCGAAGGATGTAGACCAGTGGTCTCCAAACTGTTGCCCAGGGGCCAGAGGTGGCCATTTGTTTGCCTTTATCCGGTCCTTGGGGCTCCATTCCTCCCACTGACACTAAAAATAGGGCACTCTACTTCCCACTGACACCAATGACGACATTGCTTACTCTCACTGACACCAGTTTTAGAAACTACCGCCCAGTTCAAAACCGCCATTCCCCCTGTATTTGGGAGCAGCAAAGGATAGACACAGACTAATGCAAGCTGAGTGACTCAGTTGAATCCACCCACAGGTGAACCACTCAGCTTGTGTCCACCTGCAGCCCACCCATTATAGTCTGCATGTTTGTGGGTGGTCTCTGCTAAACAGAAGAGGAGCCATAGGGGAACTAAAAAGGTAAGAAGTGCATACGTGGATTCTGTTTCTTGCACTTGCTTTTTGTAGCTGAAGGTGTCCACTGCGGTTCCCCAATTTGGGATTTAAGGAAAACGCCACACCGTGTGATAAAAGGTGCCCATCTCAGTCTGATATCTGCTACAGATAGGGGAGACAGTGGGGTTGATGTGATGCAATCTCTGAGGGTATAGGACAGATCCTAGGTAGAAAGTTCAACTGAATAAATTGGTCTTTAGCAGAGATGATTGGTTCGGTTTATTGTGAGGACAAGAGGCTTCCTTGTCGTAATCAGTGAAATGCCGTCCCCATCCCTCAGGTGACTTCGTAAGGTACTCAGGATGTCACTGTGGATCATCCACCAATCTGAGACTCCATCTCTATCCTAAATTCTGGGATGTTTACATTTCTTGCGATAGCAATAAAAGTTATAAAAAAAATAAAGGAAAAGTGTAAATATAAAATGTAGGAAAAAATAATAATAAAAAAAGATTTGAAAGCGTGCTTGCGTGCATTGGTGAATGCATACATACGTCACGCCCACATATGTAAACGGTTTTCAAACCACACATGTGAGGTATTGCCACGAATATCAGAGTGAGAGCAATATTACTAAAACTCTAAACTGGTAACCTGTAGAAATTTTTAAAGCGGCGCCTATGGAGAATTTTGGGTACCGTCATTTGGCGCCATTCCATGAGCGCACGCAATTTTAAAGCAAGGCATCTTGGGTATTTACTTGGCGCAACAGCATCCTTCTTATTATACAAAAAAAATTGGGGTATATATTATGGTTTTTTTTTTATTATTAATTGAAGTGTATTTTCTCCTAAAAAAATTGCGTTTGAAAATCCACTGCGCAAAAACCATGTGACATAAAAAATTGCAATGTACGCCAATTTATTCTCTAGGGTCTCTGCTAAAAATATATATATAATGTTTGGGGGTTCTAAGTAATTTTTCGAGCAAAAAACATTGATTTAAATTCGTAAACAAGTGTCAGAAAAAGGCCTGGTCAGCAAGTGCCTAATATGGTAGAAATATCTGCAGGTTGTTTACATGAAAAGACTGGCAGGCTGCCAAGATTCTGACCTCCATAGAAAAACAGCTGAGATTTCACTGCTTCTGTTCAAAAAATCAATTACAATGCACTCCACGATGTCTATAGATACAGAGATAAAGGCGGACTTATTTTTATTGGAATTTTACTGCTTGTTCAATTTATGTAAATATTTCTCAGCACATGATCTGGGCACAGGTTCCCTTTAAATGGGTTTAAATGTTTCCAATAAAAAGTCCCCTGGCTTCTAAGACAAAATTGAGCTCAAGCCCCATCCAATCTGCTGTCAAAAAAAAAAAAAAACAACAGCTTCTAATCCTAATTTAGCCCTCAGCTAAACTGTCCTATAAACTATTCTGATGAAGATAGGTCAAAGCCTGAAACCTCTCAGCTGAAGACTACAGTGACCTATTCAATTGAAGACACATCTGTTCGGCCCGATTCCTCCAGTAGCTCGCTGCTTAGCAGTCCTGTAAGCTATTCTGATGAAGAGGAATCCTTTCAGCTTGAAACATCTCATCTGAGCACTACAGTGAACTATTCCTTTGAAGACAAAGCTGTTCAGTCTGATGGAGCCACAAGCTCAGAGCTGGACAGTTCTGAAATCTTTTCCGATAGAGAGCTGACCTTTCCGCTTTTAAAACTTAACTGAAACCTCGAGTGACCTATTCCAATGAAGACACATCTGATAGGTCTGATTCTTCCAGCAGCTCACAGTTTAACAGTCCTGTAAGCTATTCTGATGAAGAGGAGTTCACATCTGAACTAGAGGAGTTCACTCAGCCAAGCAAAAGAAAAATGGACGACAGAGGGGCAATTAGCCAGTCTAGTTCCCCACTATATAACCTCCATAGGTTGAGAAGAGACCTGCAGTACATTATGGAATATGGAAATGAAAACTATGCCCACAAGAGGAGCATTGAACTCTACTTCCTACCTGACAACTGTCTTATGCTGGCAATACACTATACGAAAAATCGGCCGAAAAATCGTTCGTATAGACACTTCGTTCTTTTTTCGGCAAGTTAATGGGCACAAATCGATAATCATTTGTGACGTTTTTGTGGTAAAAAAACGAACGGGAAGTTTGGTAAATTTCTGCCGAACGTACGATAAATTGCAAGGTTAATGTGTTTCCCGTCCGAACTGTCTGCACTAGGTATATGTAAAAAAACGAACAAAAAATTATTTATTCATGTCCACTGAACAATTTATCGGTCATTATATGATGGCACGATCGTTTGCGGTCACGGTCGAACATTCGTTTTTCGAAAATGGGTTCGGCCGATTTTCTGTATAGTGTATGGCCAGCATTAGTCATACAGAACTGGGTGAAGAAGACCGAAGAGAAATGGTGCTCAGCCTTATCAAATCACACTCAAGGCACTCCCTGAGCTTGGAGTCCCTGTGCCTGGCCATAAACTACCTGGACAGGCTCCTACTTAACCTCACGGTGAAGCGGTCCACCTACCACATCATGGCCGTCACCTCAATGGTACTTGCCTTGAAAATATCAGAAAGATATACCGAAGAAGTGCACCAGTTAACAAATTAATTAAGAGAGAGAGGGGGCAGAGAGAGAGAGAGGGGGGGGACAGAGAGAGGGAGAGAGAGAGAGAGGGGGGGGCAGAGAGAGGGGGGGGCAGAGAGAGGGGGGAAAGAGAGAGAGAGGGGGGGGAACAAAGAGAGAGAGGGGGGAGAGAGAGGGGGGCAGAGAGAAAGAGGGGGGAAGAGAGAGAGGGGGGCACAGAGAGAGGGAGGGGGAACAGAGAGAGAGAGGGGGGAGAGAGAGAGGGGGGACAGAGAGAGAGAGGAGACAGAGAGAGAGAGGGGAACAGAGAGAGAGGGAGGGGGACATAGAGAGAGAGAGGGGGGACATAGAGAGAGAGAGGGGGAACAGAGAGTAAGGGAGGGGGGACAGAGAGAGAGAGGGGAGAAACAGAGAGAGGGAGGGGGGAACAGAGAGACAGAGGGGGGGGCAGAGAGTAAGGGAGGGGGGAACAGAGAGAGAGGGAGGGGGGGGAACAGAGAGAGAGGAAGGGGGAGACAGAGAGAGAGGAAGGGGGAGACAGAGAGAGAGGAAGGGGGAGACAGAGAGAGGGAGGGGGGGAACAGACAGGGAGGGGGGGAACAGAGAGAGGGAGGGAAGGGGTCTTGCTAAGAGAGAGGGGGAGGGAGTGAGAGAGAGGGGGGAGGGAGGGAAGGAGGGGGGCTGAGAGGAGAGTGAGGGGGGAGATTGGAGAGAGAAATCTTCAAATCCGTTGCACTGGCTGTGTGGGCAATGACAGCTAATCACCCTCGGGGCAAGTACAGGGGGTGGAAGGAGGGCGGGCGGGGTGAGATTATAGGGCATTAGTTTACATTTTAAATTTCATTCTGAAAGCACCAGCAGCTCTTAAGTGAGCACTCCAGACCAGACTACAAAATATAGTCACAAACTCAAATTATACCAGCAAAACACTCACCAGTGGCGTTGCTAGACGGGGGCGGGGGGTGCGGTCCGCACCGGGTGCCACCCACTAGTGGGGTGACACCATCCCGAGCAGGGACGATCCTGGACGGGGTGCAGTGCACCCAGGCGCCACATAGGTGGGGGCGCTGAAGCGCCAGAGTGCTCCCCTCCCTTCTCCTCTTCCTTGTCCGTTGGCGGCTCTCTGCTGATCGCCGCCTCGACCTGCCGAGTGTCGAAGCCCATCCCCCGTCCCTCCTCCCTCCTCCTGTCAGAGGAGGAGAGCGAAATTAGATCGGAGCGGCTGTCTCTGTGTGAGAGACCAGCCGCGCAAAGACGTGACGGACGTCACTGGGGGGGGGGCATGCCCAACGTGTTCCACTTCAGACAGTTCTCCTCCTCCGACCTCCCTGACGCATGCTTCCCAAGCCTGACACACTTCACCCGGGCGGCGCGGCTGCATACTGTCCTCTCCTCTCCAGCTGCCGCCCGGGTGTTTTAAATGAACCTAATGTAGGGGGGGAGGTGGTTTGTCCTGGGGGGTCTATAGTAATGTAGGGGGGGTGGTTTGTCCTGGGGGGCTCTATACTAATGTAGGGGGGGTGGTTTGTCCTGGGGGGTCTATAGTAATGTAGGGGGGGTGGTTTGTCCTGGGGGGTCTATAGTAATGTAGGGGGGGTGGTTTGTCCTGGGGGGGGGTCTATACTAATGTAGGGGGGTGGTTTGTCCTGGGGGGGTCTATACTAATGTAGGGGGAGGGGTTTGTCCTGGGGGGTCTATAGTAATGTAGGGGGGGTGGTTTGTCCTGGGGGGGTCTATACTAATGTAGGGGGGGTGGTTTGTCCTGGGGGGTCTATACTAATGTAGGGGGGGTGGTTTGTCCTGGGGGGTCTATAGTAATGTAGGGGGGGTGGTTTGTCCTGGGGGGGTCTATACTAATGTGGGGGGGTGGTTTGTCCTGGGGGGTCTATACTAATGTAGGGGGGGTGGTTTGTCCTGGGGGGTCCATACTAATGTAGGGGGGGGTGGTTTGTCCTGGGGGTCTATAGTAATGTAGGGGGGTGGTTTGTCCTGGGGGGGTCTATACTAATGTAGGGGGGTGGTTTGTCCTGGGGGGTCTTTAGTAATGTAGGGGGGGTCTATACTAATGTAGGGGGAGGGGTTTGTCCTGGGGGGTCTATAGTAATGTAGGGGGGGTGGTTTGTCCTGGGGGGGTCTATACTAATGTAGGGGGGGTGGTTTGTCCTGGGGGGTCTATACTAATGTAGGGGGGGTGGTTTGTCCTGGGGGGTCCATACTAATGTAGGGGGGGGTGGTTTGTCCTGGGGGGTCTATAGTAATGTAGGGGGGTGGTTTGTCCTGGGGGGGTCTATACTAATGTAGGGGGGTGGTTTGTCCTGGGGGGTCTTTAGTAATGTGGGGGGGTGGTTTGTCCTGGGGGGGTCTATACTAATGTAGGGGGAGGGGTTTGTCCTGGGGGGTCTATAGTAATGTAGGGGGGGTGGTTTGTCCTGGGGGGTCTATAGTAATGTAGGGGGGGTGGTTTGTCCTGGGGGGGGGTCTATACTAATGTAGGGGGAGGGGTTTGTCCTGGGGGGGTCTATAGTAATGTAGGGGGGGTGGTTTGTCCTGGGGGGTCTATAGTAATGTAGGTGGGGGTGGTTTGTCCTGGGGGTCTATACTAATGTAGGGGGGGTGGTGTGTCCTGGGGGGGTCTATACTAATGTAGGGGGGTGGTGTGTCCTGGGGGTCTATACTAATGTAGGGGGGGTGGTTTGTCCTGGGGGGTCTATACTAATGTAGGGGGGGTGGTTTGTCCTGGGGGGGTCTATACTAATGTAGGGGGAGGGGTTTTTCCTGGGGGG
The DNA here is from genome assembly GCA_037952835.1 of Lithobates septentrionalis. Classification (NCBI taxonomy): domain Eukaryota; kingdom Metazoa; phylum Chordata; class Amphibia; order Anura; family Ranidae; genus Lithobates; species Lithobates septentrionalis. Next base: position 78,032 of record JBBDGP010004895.1, on the reverse strand, counting down.
GTCTATAGTAATGTAGGGGGGTGGTTTGTCTTGGGGGGTCTATACTAATGTAGGGGGGTGGTTTGTCCTGGGGTGTATACTAATGTAGGGGGGTGGTTTCGTCCTGGGGGGGTCTATACTAATGTAAGGAGGGGTGGTTTGTTCTGGGGGTGGTCTATACTAATGTAAGGAGGGGTGGTTTGTTCTGGGGGTGGTCTATACTAATGTAGGGGGGTGGTTTCGTCCTGGGGGGGTCTATACTAATGTAAGGAGGGGTGGTTTGTTCTGGGGGTGGTCTATACTAATGTAGGGGGGTGGTTTGTCCTGGGGGGTCTGTACTAATGTAGGGGAGGTAGTTTGGCTGGGGGGTCTGTACTAATGCAGGGGGGTGGTGTGTCGGGGGATCTGTACTAATAGGGCGGGGTGGTTTGTTCTGGGGGGGTCTGTACTAATGCAGGGGGGTGGTTTGTCGGGGGATCTGTACTTATAGAGGGGGGTGGTTTGTTCTGGGGGGGTCTGTACTAATAGAGGGGGGTGGTTTGTTTGGGGGGTCTGTACTAATAGAGGGGGGGTGATTTGTTATGGGGGGTCTGTACTAATGGAGGGGGGGTGGTTTGTTCTGGGGGGTCTGTACTAATAGAGGGGGGTGGTTTGTCCTGAGGGGGTCTATACTGATGGGAGGTCTGTACTGAGAGAGGGGTTTATACTTAGTGGGGGGTCTGCACTTAGTGGAGGGGGGGTCTGTACTGAGGGGCGACTATAGTTGGTGGAGGGGGTGACACCATGTTTTACCGCACTGGGTGACACCAACCCTAGTGACGCCACTGAGCTTGGTAATTGTTTTTTTTTTTCCTCACGCTGACAGTGTGAGGAGAAAAAAAAGCTGATCACCGGCTTATGTTCAAGGGACATCGGTCCCAAAGAGGAAGGAGGCACATCTGCCTCCTCCTCTGTGCTTGCCAGTGCCACCTGCCAGTGCCACAGTGCCACCTGTCAATTCCCACAAGTGCCACCTATCAATGCCCACCAGTGGTGCCAATCAGTGCCACCTAGCAGTGCTGCCTTTCAGTGTAACCTATCAGTGCCCACCAATGCCACCTATCAATGCCCTTCAGTGCCACCTCTCAGTGCACACCAGTGCTGCCTATCAGTGCCCACCAGTGCCGCCCTATTGGTGCCCATCAGTGCAGCCCATCGGTGCAGCCCATCGGTGCCTATCAGTGCAGCCTATTGGTGACCATCAGTGCAGCCTATTGGTGACCATCAGTGCAGCCTATTGGTGACCATCAGTGCAGCCTATTGGTGACCATCAGTGCAGCCTATTGGTGACCATCAGTGCAGCCTCATCAGCTTACATCAATAAAGGAGAAAAATTACCTGTTTGCAACATTTTATAACAAAATATAAAAAAAAATATATATATATTTTTAAATTCAGTCTTTTTAAATTTTTTTAACAAAAAATAAAAACCGCAGAGGTGATCAAATACCACCAAAAGAAAGCTCTATTTGTGGGAAAAAATGCTAAAAATTTAATTTGAGTACAGTGTTGTATGACCGCGCAATGGTCATTCAAAGTGCGACAGCGCTGAAAGTTGAAAATTGGTCTGGAGGGGGGTTTAAGTGCCCAGTAAGCAAGTGGTTAACCACTTCAGCCCTGGAAGATTTGGCTGCTGAATGACCAGGCCATTTTTTGTGATTCGGCACTGCGTCACTTTAATTGACAATTGTGCGGTCGTGCGACGTTGCACCCAAACAAAATTGACGTCCTTTTTTCCCCACAAATAGAGCTTTCTTTTGGTGGTATTTGATCACCTCTGCGGTTTTTATTTTTTGCGCTATAAACAAAAAAAGCGACAATTTTGAAAAAAACAATATTTTGTACTTTTTGCTGTAATAAATATCCCCATTTTTGGGGATGAGACCAAAATAAACTTACTTGGTTCAGATGGTGTCAAGCCTGTGTGGCGGTACCAGGTGAGGAGTACAAAGACAAGTGTTTTTTGCCTACAGTCAAGCATGGTGGTGGGAGTGTCATGGCCTGGGGCTGCATGAGTGCTGCCGGGACTGGGGAGCTACAGTTCATTGAGGGAACCATGAATGCCAACATGTACTGTGACATACTGAAGCAGAGCTTGATCCCCTCCCTTCGGAGACTGGGCCGCAGGGCAGTATTCCAACATGATAACGACGCCAAACACACCTCCAAGATGACCACTGCCTTGCTAAAGAAGCTGAGGGTAAAGGTGATGGACTGGCCAAGCATGTCTCCAGACCTAAACCCTATTGAGCATCTGTGGAGCATCCTCAAATGGAAGGTGGAGGAGCGCAAGGTCTCTAACATCCACCAGCTCTGTGATGTCATCATGGAGGAGTGGAAGAGGACTCCAGTGGCAACCTGTGAAGCTCTGGTGAACTCCATGCCCAAGAGGGTTAAGGCAGTGCTGGAAAATAATGGTGGCCACACAAAATATTGACACTTTGAGCCCAATTTGGACATTTTCACTTTTCATTGTACTCACTTTTGTTGTCAGTGGTTTAGACATTAATGGCTGTGTGTTGAGTTATTTTGAGGGAACAGCAAATTTACACTGTTATACAAGTTGTACACTCACTACTTTTACATTGTAGCAAAGTGTCATTTCTTCAGTGTTGTCACATGAAAAGATAGAATAAAATTGACAAATGTGAGGGCTGTACTCACTTTTGTGGGGTGCTGTATATGCCAATCGGATGCGGGTTTTTTTTTGTTTGTTTTTTAACTGCATTCGATTTGCATAACATGTGAACCAGACCAGCTTTCAATGGAGCCAGTTCACACGTCCAGGACGGCCACGGTCCATTTGTGAAAAGGGTCCTATGCGATTTTTGGGTCTGGTTTAGCTGCGAATTCAAATAAAAATATTTGCACATGAATCGGTGAACAAAACCACTCGGGACTGCAAACCGCAGCCGGACGTGTTAGAACCAAACCTAAATGCTTACCTGTCGCCTAAAGCGTCTTTTCTCTGGGTCGGACTGCTTTTTGTTTTGTTTTTTTGTTTTTTAGCTGTTTTTTGTTCTCTGAAGGTTGGTTTGTGATAATCCTGCAATAGAACACTACAGTAATATTTCACAATGACTAATCTCTAATAAAACATTGTTTGCCTTATTCGGGCTCCATTCACACTTGTGCAACTTTTCATGCAACTTTGGACACAAGTCGCATTGACAAGTTGCTCCTCATGTTTCATTTCGAATAACAACCATTCATATACAGTGTGTGTGCCATTTAAAGCTGCAGCAACTTTAAAGTAGTTAATGCACTACATTGGTCTGACTTTCGTGCAACTTGAGGACCATAGACTTCAATGTTACCCCTCAAAAGTTGCATGAAAGTCGTACCTGAATGTTCTACAATGCAACATTTGTCCATTATCACTGGTCAAAGCCAAAGTCGTATGCAAGTTGCACCCATCCAAAGTTGCACTCCAAAGCTGGCACAACTTTGGAGTTGTAAGAGCCTGAATGGAGCCCAACAGTTTCAGTAACTATCTTATTTCTGTCATCTTCAGGCTCGTGTAGCTCAACTTGAAGGCCTTGAGGATTGTGATCTGGTGTTGTCCTATGGAGGAGCAGCACTGGGGGATGATGTGCTTTTGTCTCAGAGTGGTGTTGGTGACCAGTGTACATTGGACCTGTCAGGCAGACTTCTAGGAGGTGAGTACTTCAGGTGGGTTGGGTTCATTTACAAGGACTTTGGCAGTAAAAAAAAAAAAATCATCCCTCATATGACCTTGGCCCAGGCAAATATTCCAATAACATGAATACTTGCACCAAGTAGATAAGTAGTCTGCCAGTACTGGACTGGATGTGAATGCAAAAGACCTCTAGTTACTGACCTTCAACAAATGATGCCTTCAGTAACTGCAGGGCCAGACAGTGACTTAAGCAGCCCAAAGATGATTTTCTTTCCTTCCGCCACAGGTGGAAGGAAAGAAAATCATGTGCTAACACTATCCTTGATGGGGGGGGGGTGCTTCCCGCAGCGCTATTGTATTCTGCTGGTGGGTGTGCGGGGAGCCTTCCTGGCCTGCACAACACAATGATTACTGCCGGGGGCTCTAGCCACTAGTAGTAATCGCATGTAAAAAAAAATCTTACAGGTTGGTTGTACCGAAATACAAATAAATCAACTTGGGTACAATCAGCCTGCCCAGAGATGGATCAAATCTCAGCTGGTCCCTGCTGAATCGGCAGAATTTCGAACCATGTATGGCCGGCTTCAGAATGTACTCAAAGAGGAACTGCGGTCTGCTCACATAATTTGTAATAAAAACATCATTGCCATTCTGAAGCTTCCCTCCAACCACTTTGCATATTTTATATATACTGTGGTTCTCTACTTGCCAAATATGCTGCAGAAATCTCCCTCCACTGAGTCTGGCTGCAGCCATTTTAACTGTGGGCAGCTGAAGCTGCTGCCTGTTCACTTCCTGGATTTACACAGACACACAGAGGCACACCTCCAGCTCTACAGCTCTCATTGGCCTGCTTATAACTCATCCCCCCTCCCTTCCTGGCGAACTGTCACAAAAAGAGTTGTGCATGATGTCATAAGCCTAGGTTTTTTTTTTTGGTTTTTTTTTACCAGACAAGAAACAGGAAGTGGGCTGTAAAAGGTATTTACTAGCAGAAAAAAAAAAATGTTTTACTATCCAAAGTTAAAACGACAAGAGCAGAAGATTTAATAGATGGAAAGATGAAAAAATGACTGAAGTTCCACTTTAAGCCCAGGACAGCCAGGCAACAAGTAGGAATACAGAAATGGATGCCTCTGTATTATCCGCACATGCTTCCTAGTGCCACCTCAAAGTCGCAGCTTGATGCGACTTTCAAGGAATGTCTGGGTAATCTTCCTGTAATGTCGAATCCAAATCATATCAATATAGATGAGGATCCGACTTGGAGGCAACTTCCATGAACGTCTTTGGGCACAAGGTCGGATAGAAGTCGCCTTGAAGTAGTACAAGAATCTTTTCAGAGCGACTTCAATAGTGCTAATTAAGACAGCTCTCATTGACTAAAATAGGATTTCACATGCCACGCAAGTTGGGGGTCTCACAAGTCGGATCCCAAGTTGTGGCAGCATGAACCGAGCCTGAGGGCTCTTGCACACTATTTTTGGGTTTGGATACAATTTAACCACCTCCCGCCATATAGTAAAATGACTGGCGCAAAGAGGCTCTCTCCTTCTGGGATGACCTCGTCCCACTCTCGCTGCGATTGAATCCTTCCCCAATCTTGGTAAAGAGCCAATGACGAGGCTCTTTACCCATGTGATCAGCTGTGCCCAATCACTTGTTAAGTGCCGGTTATCGGCTTTCCTCTCCTCACACTGACCGAGTGAGGAGAGCCGCTCAGCGGCATTTCCTTACAGGGGAGACCCTCGCAGATAATTGGGGTACTGGTCATCACTGCAGCCCCAACAATGCCCATCGGTGCCAGTCAGTACCCATCAGTGATGCCTATTAGTGTCAGTGCCCATTAGTGATGCCAGTAAGCACCAATCAGTACCGCCTATTAGTGCACATCAGTGATGGATGTAAAATGACTTATTTACAAAATTTTCTAACAAACTAAAACTTATTTTAATTTTTTCAAACTTTTCGGTCTTTCTTTAGTTTTTAGTAAATCAAAAACCCAGTGGTGATTAAATACCACTAAAAGACAGCTCTATCTGTCTAAAAAAAAAAAAAAAAATATGATAAAAATATCATATGGGTACAGTGTAGCATGACCGTGCAATTGTCATTCAAAATGTGACAGCGCTGAAAATTGGTCTGGGCAGAGGAAGGGGGTAAAAGTGCCCGGTGTTGAAGTGGTTAAAGATGGTTTTATCTTTGTTTTCAGTTAAATAAACCTTCCTGGTAGAGTTGCACTGAGATAAGGTGTGTGTGTGTGTGTGGTGGGGCTTTTTTCTTTTTTTTTTTATAACAATTACTGTGCAAAATTGGAGCTTCCCTAAACCCAATATGACAATGTAATTACTTCTGGATAAATGATCTGTACATAGACTTCCCTCCATTGTTCATATATTTGCCTTTCTCCCAGGTAAAGTCCATGGGTCACTGGCTCGTGCTGGGAAAGTGAGAGGACAGACTCCTAAGGTAAGTCTTCCAGTTGTAGATCTCATTCGCTGCTATTTAGTAATGGCCTTTCCAGGAGCTTTCTTATCGTAATTATAAACATGCAAGACTTTTTATAAAAAGTCTGTTGGGGCCCATATTTGTGTTTTTACTACTAATTATGGCTTTGGGAAGAGAACGAGGGCTTTAGCCCCGGTTCACACTGAATGCAGTGCGATTTCATGTGCGGCTTGCCGATATCTGTGCGACTTCATACATAGATGTCTATGCAAGTTACACATGAAATTGCTAAAACTTGTGCAGGAACCTTTTCAAAATTGGTGCAAGTCAAAGTTGCACCAATTTGAACAGTTCCATGGGCACAAGTGGGGGTGTGACTTGTCATGCGATTTTAAACTGGCAAGACGCACCTTTGTGAATCGGGCTAAAAGTGATTTAAGTGTTATATTTTACTTTATATATATATATATTTTTTTTTTTTTTAAACACATGCGGCATACTTGCTGTGTACAGTGGTGTTGCACAGAGCAGTCCCAATCCTCCTTCTCGGGTTCTTTGCCAGTGTCTTATCACAGTGCATCCCGTCAGATAATGCTGCTGACAATCTGCGCATGCGCAGTACGCAACGTTGCTCGATCTGATATGTTGATCAGTTGGCGTGATGTCAACACTGCGCATGCGCAGATCGTCAGAGGCATTATCCCAGGATCTGCAGGGAGGGAGAATCCGCCTGTCATGTGATCGGTCAATTCTGCTGCAGGAGCAGAGCGGCAGGAAGAATCTGACTTAAATTCTCCCTTTGTAGATCGTCAGACAACGCCTATGACAAGCATGCGCAGTTTTGACGTCACGTCAGCTGATCAACTTATCAGCCGGAGTGCTGTTGCGTCCTGCGCATGTGCAGATCGTTGGAGGCAGCATTCGGGGATGCATTATTCAACAGAACACCGCCACTCCTGGCTACTCCTGCCATTTTTTTGAGACTGTGCAGCTCAGCTGTGCCCCCCCCCCCCGCTCTCTTCATAGGCTGTCCTGTGAGGAGGGAGAGAGGGCAGCACTGGATCGATATCAGGCTCGGGTAAGTATTTAGGGGGGCTGTTTACAGAAGTTTTTGAATGTATTAAAGGGGAGCTCCAGGCTCCTTCAGAAGTAATTAAAAGTCAGCAGCTACCAATACTGTAGCTGCTAACTTTTAATATGAGGACATTTACCTGTCGAGGAATCCAGCTGTGTCTTCACCTGAGCTGATTTTTCAATCGGCCCTCGAGTGCTGCCGCCACACATCTCAGCTAAGGGAAACTGTCAGTGAAGCTGCTACTGCGCATTCGCAAAACACGGTGCGCTTTGTTAATGGCCCAGCGACGGGGGCGGGGGGTGCTGAACTTCTGGCTGAGTTTGCCGCGGCGAGAGCAGCTAGAAGTCGGAGCGGGTACCTGCCCCCCCCACCCCCAAAGGTGCCAAATGTGGCAGTGGAGGGGGGAGGAGACAAACAAGTGGAGCTTCCCGTTTTGGGTGAAGCTCCGCTTTAAGGTACAAAACAAAACCTGCCTTTAGAACCACTTTAAGATGGCATGACTAAGCTCCAGGCGGAGTGAAACGTGTTGGGGGTGTGACCTGGTTGGAGTCCAGGCTGAGGTTGCCACTCCATTCACCTCTCTAGGACACTTTAGATGTGCGACTTCCAGGGGCTACCCCTTTTTCTCTTGAAGATGGCAGATGGTGCCCTATCGACTGCTTGGCATGCTGATAAAACACTCCATCCCCTGACTATGCACAGTGGTAAATAACGCTGTGCAACATGGGAAATGTGAAGCCCAGCAGCTGAATGATCAAATTCAGCTGCTTAGAAGCACAGTTCCCGTGGTGCACACAGAAGAGCGGTGGGAGGGGAAGGGGCAGATCTCTGCGAGGGAGGGGGAACTGTCAGTGCAGGTTCTGGGCTGTATGAGAGACACACAGCTCAGAGCCCTGCTGCTAGTAACCCTGCTACACCCCCCCCCCCCCGACAGCGGCGGAACACCAGGGCCTGGTCGCAGGTGATCAAATTCAGCTGCTTAGCAGCACAGTTCCCGCAGTGCACACAGGAGAGGGGAGGGAGGGAACTGTCAGTGCAGGCTCTGGGCTGTAAGTGGTGGAACACCAGGGGGCAGTCGCAGGTGCAACCTTTGCAACCCTGGTAGTTCTGCCACTGGTTTGGAGGGCTTATTGCAGTTCCTGTGGTCATAAAGGAAATGTGCACAGGAGACAGGACTGCTGGAGGCCATTATGTGTTTGGCTTTCTGTTCCAAAAAATGGCGTTGCAGAATACTTACCAAGTAGTCAGGACAAAAGTCCAAGGGTGTGCGTCTACAGGCTTTGAGCTTCTGAAATTGACAGGTGAATTTGACAAGGGCCGCTGTTAAGGGAGTACAGGCAGTCCTCCCGTACTGGGCCTGGGGACTCCATCACAGCCTGCCTGTGGCTCGGACCCCTTCCCCGAGTTCAGCTTGTCCTCAGTGCTCCATGCAGAGAATCCTGAAGGCGGGGGCATGCAGCAGCTCCTCTGGCAGTTGGAGGTGATGGTGGGCGGACCCAGGGGTGTGGCTATCTCCAACTTCTCTCACAGCTGCCACTTTATACTGGCAAATATAGCAGCTGAAGATGGGGCAGCAGATATAACTGCCCTGCCGCTACATACTACCTTATCCTGCCACTAAATACTGCTCATTGTCTGTCAGGTAAGCTGTTTTGGGCCCTATGGCTTCTAAAGATAGCCCTGCAACTGACCTCCTTTCAACTTGCTTCAGGCAGGTTTTGCATTTGCTTAGCCCTGGTTCACACCGATGCAATTTGGCAGGTAAAAATCGCATGACAATTGGCACCCTAGTTGCCGGCAATGGAACCGTTTAAATCGTTGCGACTCAAGGTTCCCGAACTACAATTTTTGGGATTTGATTGTGACTTGCATAGACTTCTGTTAAATGAAGCCGCAATGAAATCGCACTGATCTGCAGCTTTAAAAACGCACTGAAGTAGCACAATTTTAAAGCTGCACTAGTGGCAACCAGGACTTAGTCTTGTAGGGAATGCAAATCCTGCTTAAAGCAAGTCGGGCAACAAGGGGTTAAATCTGAGCTATTGCAGCATTTCCAGTTCATTTTTACTGTTTGGATTGAAGTACTCAATATTCAAAAGTTAGTAAAACAGAACTACAAAATCAATTTTATGAGAACCAAGAGATGACTTTTTTTTTTTCCCTTGCAGTGGTGATCTGTTAGGTGGCAAAACAAGAAAAGAAGAAAAAGAAAACTGGCCGAGCCAAGAGACGCATGCAGTACAACCGCAGGTTTGTCAATGTGGTGCCCACCTTTGGCAAGAAGAAAGGCCCCAACTCCAATTCCTAAACAAGATTTGCTTTCCGCTCTCTGGCACAGCATTGCCAGGAAAATTGATTTCTAATTGACTTGAATATAATTTTTGTAATCCTGTCAAATGATTTAATAAAGCTGTCTATTTTCAGAGCAGAAAAGTACGTCCTTAATTACTGATGCATGAAAAAGTACATAGATGGGTATTATGAGAACATATGGGAGAGTCCGTATACAGTAGGAGGAGTTGTCTATGATCACGCCATTGGCTTTTTGTTGCAAATCCTGGAATCTATAATAGTTTTTAATCCCTTCACGCCGACGGTATGCAAATATGCGGCCTTCAATGGACTGGGCTTTTCCCGTGGGGCCGCATATTTGCGCACCTCCTGTTGTGGTGGGGGCGTGCTCCCAGCAGAGACCAGGGGTCTCGCTGAGAGCCCTGGGTCCCGTTCTAACACCCGGAATGACCAGTTTGGGGGTCACCTGATCACTATGGTATCCTCTGATTGGCTATCACAGTGATCAGTCACTGTGAAGCCCACCCCCGTGTTTTGTGTCTCTGTGAATGGACAAGAGATGCATTGTATCACACTCTGCCCTTGCAGAGATAGGAAAGTGTGTTTTTCTTTCCATCTATTAAATCTTCTGCCCTTGTTTTAACTTTGGATAGTGTAACTTTTTTTTTTTTTTCTGCCAGTAAATACCTTATACAGTAGACTTGTGCACAATGGAAAAATTCGTTTAGCTTTTGGTTCGTTGTCATTCGTAAAATACATAATTTCGTTCTGTTATATTCGTTATGTTACATTAATACGTTTTTGGATAATTCGTTATTATTCGTAGAGTGTCGACATTCGTTATACTGAATCTCAAATCATGTCGAATTAATTCGTTATATGTGCTATAATTTTGTTTGTATTCGTTTGAAATTCTAAATATATATACACTACCGTTCAAAAGTTTGGGGTCACATTGAAATGTCCTTATTTTTGAAGGAAAAGCACTGTACTTTTAAATGAAGCTAACTTTAAACTAGTCCTAACTTTAAACAAATATACTCTATACATTGCTAATGTGGTAAATGACTATTCTAACTGCAAATGTCTAGTTTTTGGTGCAATATCTACATAGGTGTATAGAGGCCCATTTCCAGCAACTATCACTCCAGTGTTCTAATGGTACAATGTGTTTGCTCATTGGCTCAGAAGGCTAATTGATGATTAGCAAACCCTTGTGCAATCATGTTCACACATCTAAAAACAGTCTAGCTCCTTCCAGAAGCTACAAAACTGACCTTCCTGTGAGCAGATTGAGTTTCTGGAGCATCACATTTGTGGGGTCAATTAAACGCTCAAAATGGCCAGAAAAAGAGAACTTTCATCTGAAACTCGACAGTCTATTCTTGTTCTTAGAAATGAAGGCTATTCCATGCGAGAAATTGCAAAGAAATTGAAGATTTCCTACAACGGTGTGTACTACTCCCTTCAGAGGACAGCACAAACAGGCTCTAACCAGAGTAGAAAAAGAAGTGGGAGGCCGCGTTGCACAACTAAGCAAGAAGATAAGCACATTAGAGTCTCTAGTTTGAGAAACAGACGCCTCACAGGTCCCCAACTGGCATCTTCATTAAATAGTACCCGCAAAACACCAGTGTCAACATCTACAGTGAAGAGGCGGCTGCGGGATTTTGGGCTTCAGGGCAGAGTGGCAAAGAAAAAGCCATATCTGAGACTGGCCAATAAAAGAAAAAGATTAAGATGGGCAAAAGAACACAGACATTGGACAGAGGAAGACTGGAAAAAAGTGTTGTGGACAGATGAATCCAAGTTTGAGGTGTTTGGATCACAAAGAAGAACGTTTGTGAGACGCAGAACAAATGAAAAGATGCTGGAAGAATGCCTGACGCCATCTGTTAAGCATGGTGGAGGTAATGTGATGGTCTGGGGTTGCTTTGGTGCTGGTAAGGTGGGAGCTTTGTACAGGGTAAAAGCTAAGGAAGGCTATCACTCCATTTTGCAACGCCATGCCATACCCAGTGGACAGCGCTTGATTGGAGCCAATTTCATCCTACAACCGGACAATGACCCTAAACACACCTCCAAATTGTGCAAGAACTATTTACAGCAGAAGCAGGCAGCTGGTATTCTATCGGTAATGGAGTGGCCAGCACAGTCACCAGATCTGAACCCCATTGAGCTGTTGTGGGAGCAGCTTGACCGTATGGTACGCCAGAAGTGCCCATCCAACCATTCCAACTTGTGGGAGCTGCTTCTAGAAGCGTGGGGTGCAATTTCTCCAGCTTACCTCAATAAATTAACAGCTAGAATGCCAAAGGTGTGCAATGCTGTAATTGCTGCAAAAGGAGGATTCTTTGATGAAAGCAAAGTTTGATGTAAAAACAATGTTATTTCAAATACAAATCATTATTTCTAACCTTGTCAATGTCTTGACTCTATTTTCTATTCATTTCACAACGTATGGTGGTGAATAAGTGTGACTTTTCATGGAAAACACAAAATTGTTTGGGTGACCCCAAACTTTTGAACGGTAGTGTATATATATATATATATATATATATATATATATTCGTGATAATGATTCGTAGTTTGGAAAGTTGTTTGTTTATTGAATCTTTTAACACACACAATGACAATATCTCTTCTCCTCTGTTCAAATACAATACAACACCCTTCTCACTCAGTTCTCAGGAATGCACTTTGCCAGTAATCCAACCTCCAGCACAAAATTAATCAGCTGATTGGACTGAAAGATTTACTTTGAGTTGACCTTTTGTTTCATTAGATCTTTAACAAATTACAGAATCATGTCGAATTCATTTGTTATATCTGCTATAATTTCTTTCGTATTCGTTGAAATTCATTATTTATTTATTCGGACATTCGGATGCATCCGAATGTCAAAGATGCAAAATTAGGCCGAATTTCGATTCGTTACGAAACGAATTGCACAAGCCTATTATACAGTCCACTTCCTGTTTCTTGTCACTAGGCTTATGACATCGTATGTGTCTCTAGTGCTGGTCGTGGACATGGTGCACCCTCTACAGGTGGCCGTGGGGCACGCTTGACTTTTTTTTTTTTCTGCTGCTGGCTGTGTTATTGAGCCACAACATGCAGAAGAGTTGGAGTGGATAATGAAGCTATCCTCATCCCAGGCTCATAGTACTTTGCCTTTCAATGCAGCTGCCAAAGCGGCCTAGTCCACCGGCTCCTTGTCCAGTTACTCCTTCTGTAGCCCCACCATCATGCACAGAGGAGTCACCAGAATTATTCGACCATAGTGTCGGTTACATGCTGCTGGAGGATGCACAGCAGTTTGAACGCTCCGATGTTGGTTCCCAGGCTGAGGAAGGGAGTAACCTGAGCCTAGAAGGGGTGCCACAGAAGGACAAAAAACTGGCAGTCATGTTCCCCCAGCTGCAGCATACTGCCAAGTTTGCTCCAGTGACAAGGAGGGAGGGGATGATTAGGTCACTGACTGTACTTGGGTGCCTGAGAGGAGGAAGCTTAAGTCCGAGGCAGGATGTCCTCCAGAGGGCAGCTTAAGGGCAGCCTAGGGGCAGCCACCCTATTGCATCACACCACAGAGCTCAGCAGGTGCAGGGTGCTGCTGACTTGCAAAAGTTCTTTGGTGTGGGCTTTTTTTCGACACGTTTGCAGCTGATCGCACCATTGCTGTTTGCAACCTATATCGGAAGCAGATCAAGTGTGGCCAGAATAGCAGCTGCTTGGGCACCACATGCTTGACCAGACATGACAACCTGCCATGCAGTCGGTTGGCAACAGCACCTGAAAGACCCACATCATAGAAAAAGGCAGACTTCTCCTTGCTCCTCATCTGGGATCTTAAACCCCACTATACCTCCAATTCTCTTAAAAACCTGCACTGAGAGGAATGAAGGTATAGCAATAGGTGCCACAAATACTTGCAGCCGATCTGCTAGCAGTACGCCACCAGTTGATTGCAGCAGGCAAATATCTCTACCCCAGTTGCTGAAAGGAAAAAATCCTGGACGGCCGCACACCGCTAAAGGCACCTTTATTTATGATTAAAATCCAAAAACAGTCAAATCTTATGCACAAGATTTGACTGTTTTTGGATTTGAATCGTTTAAAGATGCCTTTAGCGGTGTGCGGCCGTCCAGGATTTTTTCCTTTCTTACAAATTTGAGCAGAGCTAGCACCTGCAGGATTGTAATAGGGCGGTTGTCTTTAGCCGGTCTGGATCTTTTTGAGCTGCAATTTTTCTTTCATACCCCAGTTGCTGAACCGTAAAGAAATTCTGTCCCAGCCATCGACATGCTCAGCGTCTAAATGCTAGCTTGGCCAAATTGCTAGCACTGCTGCCTTTTCAGCTGGTAGATTCTGCCCCCTTTCGTGAATTTGTGGAATGTGCTGTATCACAGTGGCAGGTTCCAAAACAGCATTTCTTTTTACATAAGGCCATTCCGTCTCTCTACCTTCCACATGACAGTAATGTTTTGGCCTCCGTTGGACAGGGCGGTCAGCAGCAAGTTTCATATTACCACTGACTCATGGTCCAGCAGGCATGGGCAGGGACGTTGCCTTTCCTTCACGGTGCACTGGGTAACTCTGCTGGCAGCTGGGAAGGATGCAGGACACGGTTCAGTGTTGTTGGAGCTTGTTCTGCCACCACGCCTCCAAAAAGCTTGTGGTGATTCTGCCACAGCTTTCTGCTCCACCTCCTCTTCTTCCTCCTATGGCCTTTTCTGCGGAATTTTCCTCTGATCCCGCAGTGCTCTGTAAGTGTTCAAGGGGCTACGCAAGCAGTCAGGCTAAAAGTGCTTCAGTTGGCCTGCCTAGAAGACAGGAGCCACACTAGGGCAGAGATTCTGTCAGCTCTGCAGGGGCAGGCTCAGAGCAGGTGGTTGATGCCACATCAGCTTGAGCCAGGAATAGTTGTATGCGACAATGGCACCAACCTTCTCTCTGCCCTCCGACAGGGACACTTGACCCATGTTCCATTTTTGCACATGTACTGAATTTGGTGGTGCAGTGTTACTTGACCAGGTACCCAGGCATACAAGATCTGAGGCAGGCCAGAAAAGTCTGTGGCCTTTCCTGCCGGTCATACAATGCCAGTGCTCGGCTGGCTGACATTCAACGGGAATGCAACCTGCCCACCAATCGCCTCATTTGTGACATGCCCACCAGGTGGAACTCAACGTTTGCAATGCTGCAGCGGCTGCACACACAGAAGAGGGCCATCAATGAGTACCCGTGCGAGTATTGCACCAGGGTCAGGGGAGCTTGGCTTCTTTTCGCCACACCAGTGGCTACTGATCAAGGATGCATACACTGTCCTGTCACAATTTGAGGAGGCCACAAGGATGGTAAGCAGCAACAATGACAATGACATCAGTGACACTGTCCCTCTAGTCCTCCTGCTGGAGCACAAGCTTTGTGGAATAATGGACAGGGCACTTGAGGCAGAACAGCGGTAGGAAAAGGAGGACTTCCTTTTCTCTCAAGGCCCCTTTTATGCAGATGGCATTCCTGCGGGACCAATAAACACACAGGAAGAAGAGGATGAGGATTGTGTTAGTATGGATGTAGAGGATAACACGCAGCAGTCTTCAAGGGATGGTTTTCAGTCCCCAGAAACCCAAGGAGTTGTATGTGGCTGGGAGGAGGTAGTTCCGGATAATGTCATCCTTGGTGACCCAGAGGACTCAGAATTGAATGCCTCTGCAAACTTATGCTGCATGGCCTCCCTGATTCTGCAAAGCCCGCAAAAGGACCATAGGATTCGTGGTATCAAGGAGAGGGATCATTACTGCCTGGCAAACCTTCTTGATCCACGTTACAAGGGTTAAGTTGCAGAATTCATCCTGCCTTTGTAGAGGCAACAGAGGATGAAACATCTTCAGGAGGCCTTGAAAAAAAGTTTGTGCAACGCATTTCCAGACCCTAGGAGGTTACCATTTCCTGGTGCTGGACAAGGTGTTTCTAATGCCCTGTACACATGATCGGACATTGATCGGACATTCCGACAACAAAATCCATTGGATTATTTCTGAAGGATGTTGGCTCAAACTTGTCTTGCATACACACGGTCACACAAAGTTAGTCGGAAATTCTGAACCTCAAGAACGCGATGATGTACACGACGAGCCAAGAAAAATAAAGTTCAATAGCCAGTGCAGCTCTTCTGCTTGATTCTGAGCATGCGTGGCACTTTTGTGCATCGGAATTGTCTACACACGATCGGAATTTACGCAAACGGATTTTGTTGTCGGAAAATTTTAGATCCAGCTCTCAAACTTTGTGTGTCAGAAATTCCGATGAAAAAAGTCCGATGGAGCCTACGCACGGTCGGAATTTCCGACAACAAGCTTCGATCGCACATTTTCCATCGGAAAGTCCGATCGTGTGTACAGGGCATAAAGCTTCACTCGGTCAGAGGAAGAGCGGTGCAGAAGGTGGCCGACTGATGCATTTAAACAATTTTTCAGTCCTCAGCGCCAAGGTCTGATAGGTTCAAGCAACCATCGCCAGCATCTGTCTTATATGGTCCAGGAATATCTAGGGGCAAGAGCAGACTTGGATACCTTTCCAACAGAGCAACCACTGGGTCTTGAGGATGGACCACTGGCCAGAACTTGCTCAATATGCAATCGAGCTACTGGCCTGTCCTGCATCCAGTGTGCTTTCTGAACACAGATTGAGTGCTGCTGGGGGGTTTGTAGTAGATCAAGGAGTGCACCTGTCCCAGTGTTGCCAACCGTCAGTATTTTTACTGGCAGCCAGTACAAAATATTGTGTTTTTTCAAAATTGTCGCTCTTTTTTTGTTTATAGCGCAAAAAAGTAAAAACCGCAGAGGCGATCAAATACCACCAAAAGAAAGCTCTATTTGTGGGAAAAAAAGGATGTCAGTTTTGTTTGGGTGCAACGTCGCACGACCACGCAATTGTCAGTTAAACGACGCAGTGGCGAATCGCAAAAAAGTGCTCTGGTCAGGAAGGGGATAAATTCTTCTGGGGCTGAAGTGGTTAAAAACTTTTTTTTTGCATTAATACATGTCCCCTGGGCAGTATCTGAGTCCCCAAACACTTTTTATGGCAATAACTTGCATATTAGACTTTAAAATTGACACTTTTGATTTTTCACGTTTATGTCCCACAGGCTTTAACGGGGTTCACAAGGTTTGCAGAAATTTTTTGTCTGTTTGCATGTTTTTGGTGCAAACCGAACCAGGGGTGTGGTTCGGCTCCTTCCTAACAGCGATATCAGAACCAATTCAATTATACAGTTTGTAGTGTACATAGATAAAGGAATATTCCTGAACTTTGTTTTATCTCATGGTTACTGTGAAATTGTGTGACTGCATCAATGCAGTGCATGTTATCTCAGCTTGCATTCATTGAATGAGTTTACCAAAAATGTAAATACTGTAGAATACACAGCCTCATGCTACCTATCTAAGCACCATTCCATGCTGAATGAACTAAATTACTAATGTATCTTAAATAGAAAAACTATCTATAGATAGATTTTTACTTCAAAGGCATTTTATTAAAATAAATTTGATAAAAAAAAAAAAAATCAGATTTAACCACCTCCATACCAGGCCATTGTCATATGAGCGAAATCAAGCATCCAAAGTTCATCCACCTTCACCCAGAGGGGGAAAAAGGGAGGTGTAGAGAAGATCCCCGAATCCAAATTGATAGGTCTATGCCCTTACCAGAAACGGTGGACCTCCTAAATAGCAAGGTCTAACTCGCGGGCAGATACAGCCCTCTGCAGGGACAGATGGACCTCCTGTACGTCCGTCGCCTCGAGCTTCCGTAGCGTTCCAAAGTAGGCAGACCCAAGATCCTAATCTTTGTGATGGCTTGCTGGGAGTCCCTGGGTTCACTTCACTTGTCTGAGGACAAGCATTGCATGCGATTTGCACCACATTGCTGTGCAGATCACATGCGATGTCTGTGCAATTCGATTTCAGTTATACAAGCTGTATGACTAAAAATCGCATTTGCTCGTGGTGCAGGACCCTTTTCTTGGTCTACACTGGAATCGGATCACATGGGTGTTTCACACTTATACGATCCGATTCCTGCACCATTTGATAGTTTGCACTGCGATCCAATCTGAGGGGTGTCTTTAACTTTACATTGACACCCCCCCCCCCCCCAGTGGTTCACAGATCTCAGTGTGAACCATGGCGCGATGCGTGAACCAGCACTGAATCGCAGGGGTTCCCGCATCAAACCAGTACTTGGGCATAAAATCACTGATGGCAAAAAAAACCCTCAAGCCTTTACCGCCATTATACTTTACATAGTAAGGCTTTACTTATCTAAACATGTCTCTACCTGTGATCACCTAAAATATACAACCCTAACACAGGGTGGGTGGTTGGTGGAAGCACCGTGTTAGGGTTGCAATTTTCGCGGCATAGTTTGGGTAGTATGGTGTATAATCTTAGGAAAGGGGTTCAATCTATCAATCCTCTATTCAAAAGTTGCACTACAGAGCTCTCATTACTGTGTATAGGTCCCTACCTGTACCCCAGAACACAGGCATTAGGAACTACCTGCACATACTTATAGATTACCTCCACCTCACATCCAGATGCACACTTTAGAAAATGCTCGAGTTTCAACCCTCTCCTCGCCGGTTGTGGGTCAGCAGATATGAAGCAAAAACTAGTTAACCGGGAGAGGGACATAAAACTAAGCGGGAGCTCTTCAATATAACAGTCACCTGCAGACATGTCACAAGTCATTTTCTGTAGCTAAAGTGATTGTTTATTTTAATAGAAAAAGAAAAGACTTTACAAACATGTTACACTTACCTCCTCAGTGCAGGAGTTTTGCACAGAGCAGCCCTGATCCTCCTCTTCTCAGGTCCCTGGCTGTAGCTCCTCCCTCCTGCTGAGTGCCCCAGCCACAAGCAGCTTGCTATGGGGGCACCCGAGCCCCAGCTCTGTGTATCCATTCAGACACATGGCCACATTTCGGCCCCACCCTCTCTGTCTCATTGGCCGAGTTTAATTGACAACAGTGGGAGCCTATGGTGCAGCTGCTGTGTCTCAGCCAATCAGGAGGGAGAGCCCTGGACGTCTGAGGCACTTGTGGATATCGCTGGATGGAGCTGGGGCTTAGGTAAGTATTAGGAGGGCTGCTACACACAGGTTTTTTTTTTTTTTTTATCTTAATGAATAAAATGCACCTTTACAATCACTTTAAACACTTGCCGTCATTATACTGCGGCAGGTCAGCGCGAACCGTTGGTCCCTTTAAGCGGGATAGCAGGCGCGTGCTCCTGCTGCACAGCAGGTGTGCCGATGCTCGTGACCGGCGGTCACAATGACCGCCGGCCACGAGCGATCGCGGGCACAAGAGGCAGAACAGGGACGTGTGTGTAAAACCACACACACCTCAGTTCTGTGGAGGACAGAAAGAGATTGTGAGTTCCTAGGAGCTGGGAACATCTGTCATCTCCTATAGTCAGTCCCCCTCCCCCACAGTTAGAACACACACCTAGGGAACACAGTTAACCCTTTCCCTGCCAGTGTCATTTATACAGTAATCAGTGCATTTTTATAGCACTGATCGCTGTATAATTGTCAATCGACCCAAAGTGTCAAAATGTGTCCGCCATAATGTCGCGGTTACGATAAAAAAACAAAAAAAACAATTATCACAGATCGCTGCCATTACTAGAAAAAAAAATTTATATTATATATATATATATATATATATATATATATATATATATATATATATATATATATATATATATATATATATATATATATATATATATAGATAGATATATATATAGAATAATAAAAATGCCATAAATCTATCCCCTATTTTGTTGACGCTCTAACTTTTGGCAACCCAATCAATATACGCTTTTTGCGATTTTTAATACCAAAAATATGTAGAATACATATCGGCCTAAACTAAGGAAAAAATTAGCTTAAAAAAAAAAAAAATGGGGATATTTATTACACTAAAAAGTACAAAATAGTGTTTTTTTTTCAAAATTGTCGCTTTTTTGTTTATAGCGCAAAAAATATAAACCGCAGAGATGATCAAATACCACCAAAAGAAAGCTCTATTTGTGGGAAAAAAAACCAAAAAAAACCCAAAAGTTTTGTTTGGGTACAGCGTCACACGACCGCGCAATTGTCAGTTAAAGCGACGCAGTGCTGTTTCACAAAAAATGGCCTGGTCATTCAGCAGCCAATTCTTCCGGGCCTGAAGTGGTTAAGCGCTTGCCGACCATCCCACGTATATGTACTGTGGGATGGTGGCTCCTACAGGCGAAAACACGTACCCGTAGGTTTGTATTTTGTTTACTTCCAGGTTTGTGGCGTGCCACCCGCGACCAGCTCCTGCTGTGGTTAAACACAGTGGGAGCCAATCAGCAGGCCCGCTGATCATTCCCGACAGAGGCAGAACGGCAGGCTGCCTACGTAAACAAGGTAGATTGTCGTTCTGTGACAAGGGAAGATAGAGAGCCTGTGTTTCTGCTAAGCAGGAACACGGATCTCTGTTTTCCCACAGTTAGCAAGCACTCCCTAGGGACACATTTAACTCTTTGATCACCCCGATGTTAACACCTTCCCTGCCAGTGTTATTAGTACAGTGACAGTGCATATTTTTAAGCACTGATCACTGTATTAGTGTCACTGGTCCCCAAAAAGTGTCACTTAGTGTCTGGCGCAATGTTGCAGTCCCGCTATAAGTCGCTGATTGCCATCATTACTAGTGAAAAAATAAAAATGCCATCAATCAATTTTTTTTTTTTTTTACCAAAAACCACGTAGCAGAATACACACTGCCCTAAATTAATGAAGAAATCTTATTATTTTTTTAAAAAAATTTTATTGGGAAAATTTTATAGCAAAATGTAAAAAAATAATTTTTTCTTTAAAAATGTAGTTTTTTTTTGTTTATAGTGCAAAAAATAAATTGCAGAAGTGATCAAATGCCACCAAAACAAAGCTCCATTTGTGTGAAAAAACAAAAATAAAAAACAAAAACAACATTTTATTTGTGTACAGCGTCGCATGACCATGCAAATCTTCCAGAGCTGAAGTGGTTAATAAAGAAACACCCAAAAGATCAATGTGTCCAGTTTATTTACATGGTAGCAGAGGTGTAAACAAAGCATTTATTCCGTCACATTCTGGTAGTTGAAGATCACAGCTGTTATTTTTCAGTTGATGTCAACCAGTTCCACTTCAAAAAACAGCTTGGCATTGGGTGGGATTCTGAATAACGTAGTTAAGGAAACCATAGAAGCTCCATATCCAGTTTCGAAAATGGACCAGTACAGCCTGGAAGGGAAGCGAAGACTGACCAACAACAAAGATACCAGTGTTTGTCTGAGATCTTCACTATCCTCAGAATTATAGATATTTGCACCTGTTTACACTATACTGTCAAAAGTATTGGGACACCTGCCTTTACACGCACATGAACTTAAATGGCGCCTTAGTCCATAGGTTTCAGTATTGAGTTGGCCCACCCTTTGCAGCTATAACAGCTTCAACTGGGAAGGCTGTCCACAAGGTTTAGGAGTGTGTCTATGGGAATGTTTGACTATTTTTCCAGAAGCACATTTGGTCAGGCACTGATGTGGGCAAGGTCTGGCTCATAGTCTCTCTAATTCATCCCAAAAGGTATCAAGGTAGAGGTCAGGACTCTGTGGTGGAGGAACTTGACTGGTCCGCACAAACTCGCTCCTCCATGTCTTTATGGACCTTGCTTTGTGCACGGGTCCAAATCATTTGGTGGAGGAGGGATTATGGTGTGGGGTTCTCAGGGGTTGGGCTTGGCCCCTTCGTTCCAGTGAAGAGAAGTCTTAAAGCATCAGCATACCAAGACAACTTCGTGCTCCCAACTTTGTGGGAACAGTTTGGGGATGGTCCCTTCCTGTTCCAACATGACTGCACAAAGCAAGGTCCATAAAGACATGGGAGAAACTTGACTGCACAGAGTCCTCACCTCAACCTGATAGAACACCTTTGGGATGAATTTGAGCGGAAACTGTGAGCCAGAACTTCTCATCCAACATCAGTGCCTGACCTTACAAATGCACTTCTGGAAGAACGATCAAACATTCCCATAGACACACTCCTAAACCCTGTGGACAGCCTTCCCAGAAGAGTTGAAGCTGTTATAGCTGCAAAGGGTGGGCCAACTCAATATTGAACCCTACAGACTAGGACTGGGATGCCATTAAAGGTCATGTGCGTGTAAAGGCAGATGTCCCAATACTTTTGACAATATAGTGTATGTCCCATAGGGCACTGAGAATAGATCGGGTAAGTGACCTCCTACTGAGCATCTGAGGCTTGAGGTTATGTTGTCTGCTGTCCTACAATGGAGAAGAGACAATCAATGTAGTCCCTACATCATAGTCACTTGAGTAGGAACAACCTTGGCAGGAGAGTATCTAGTCCTTCTCTCCCTCCAGTCCAACTAGGCTTCACTAATAAAACTTGCTTATGTGACAAATAAGGTGTAAAATGTACAGACTAGAATTTTCTCCAACAGTACTATAAATGGTATAGTATCAAAATAACTATTACCAGGAAAGAGATCCTATAAAAGTCCATTCAATTCTGGGAACTACCCTAAGCATGTCAGACGATGCCTGCAAAGCATGTGATGTGTTTCTAATCACAAGCAATATTTTTTCACTTTTTTAGCCTATGGGTGTATCCGTGACACTCAACCTGGGAAATACACAAAGATCTGACAACATGTGATCAATATCTACAGTAAGGCTCGGTTCAGACTGGTGCAACATAGGATCCAACTTATGAGCACAAGTCTACCTAAGAAACTATAGGTTTCCCTCTGAGAGCTATCTTAACTGATTTGACACAAGTCGCTCAGACTTTAGAAAAGGTTCCTGCACTAATTTGGTCTGACTTCAATGCCAGAGAACGTAAAATGTCACAAAGTCGGATTCCAAAGTTGCAATGAAAGCTGTGCGACTTTAGAGTCAGACTAGTGTGAACCAGGGCTAAAACCTATTCTGTGGATGGAAAAAAAAAAAAAAAAAAAAAAAAAAAAAGAAGGAGAGCTAAACCCTATTCATTTCTTTCAAAGCTTTTCAAGGAAATTCAAATGAGTATGATGTCTTGGGCTTACATCAATTACATTATGGGTTTTAAAGTGAACCTGTGCTTTGCTGATGATGGCCAAGAAAAGAGGATTCTTGCACTCACCGTAAAATCATTTTTCTTGGAGTCCATGGAGGGGACACAGGAAGTCTTAAAACTTTTGGGTTATATATGTAGCGCAGGGGTTTTGCTACCCAAGTTATCATGCTAAATAATGTATTGTTCCTTAACCTCCCTGGCGGTATGATTATTTCAGATTTTAGGTGCTGAAAGCAGTACAATTATTTTGCATTGAAATTTGGCGTTTTATATTGTAGGCCTGTAATTCTTAGCAATAACTCACTTAAATCTGTCCAAACAAGAGTCTAGTAGACATCCTGGGTATGATAAAGTTTGAAACACAAAATAATTATAATATAATAAATAACTATAATAAAAATTATTCAATAATGTAATCAAATCAAAAACACTGAAATTTGCTCAGTTGCAGAATTGTCGCTGTCAATACTTTCAGTGTTTGATGACGGATTTCCCCACAAATCACTATCGCTCAATTCTGCAAGTGATTCTAATTTATTATCGCTGTTTTCTAGCTGGTCTAAAACCACTTTTGATGTAAAGGGACACTTTTTGGTTGCTATGGACAATCTCCAGTTTCCAGGCAGAAAGAACAGTATTTATAATATAAAACTGCATGCAGGGCACTGGACAAAACACTAGGGACAAAGGGGATGTGTAATTATTTTGTACAGTACTGTAATCTGTAAGATTACAGTGTAATGTATTGTGCATTTTTCATTTTTTGAATTTGGCGCCGAACTCCGTCCCCGTGCGTCGCAACGCTCGCAGGAAATGGAGCTCAGCACTCGGTCCTGTGAATCGAGCGAGATGACAGCTCGCAGACACAGCGTGGAGACATCGCAGGATCCAGGGGACAAGGTAAGTTACTTTGCCTGGATCCTGCAATGCAATCCCGAGTCTGGCTCGGGGTTACCGCTTTTGGTACTGAAATTTCACCCTGAGCCAGACTCGGGAATACCGCCAGGGAGGTTAAGAGTTTGGCTCCCTCTAGTGCCCTTTTAATGCTATTGAGACTTTTATTTTAGCTTCTGTGAGACGTTACAAAGCATTGTGGGGGATGTAGTTTAAGAAGAAGTGACTCTTGTGCTTAACTTAGTTTTGGTACTACAAAACCCACAATGCCAAGCCACAAACCCACAAGGCCAGGCTACTGCGCTGCATGCTGGGAGCAGAAATAAAAAGGTCAGCGCGGCCATTTATCGGCCTCTTGGGACGCCATTCAGCAGCCAGTAAGGAGGTCTGTGTTGTGTGACCGAAAAGATCGGGCCCTGCACGGCGCGGAGTGGGATCACCAGCCTCAGAGGGATTCCAGAGTACAGCCCTGCCAATTTAACTGAGGATCGGTGTGCGGTCCAGGACATCTGAAAGTTCCTGCAACCCAGCTATCCGGAGAAGCGGTACAGCGTGGCGAAGCCATCTTTCATCAGACGGAGATACCAGGAGGAGAGTCTGGACGGAACCTCAGCCTCTGGGTCTATGTGGTGAGAAGGGCACATGCCTATTCCAGTAGAGTACATTATTAACTAAGTGTGCCATCTACAGACTGCTGGTGAGACTTGTAGTCCCACGGAAGTGATCTCACTTATCCACAGGCTGCATACAGTTGTATTTTAGGATTTGTGTCTCTGTGCCATAAAGTCCGTACTGAATCGCATCCACTGCCAAGGAGAAAGTATTATAAGTGCCTTATATGTGCAAGTACACAATTACCAGCGCGTCATTTATCCTACAATCTGCTTTCTACTTGTTTCCCTGTTTGGATTTACAAATACAGCAGTCTAATATCATGAGCTAGCTGAAGATCAAGAAGACAAGGGACTTTTATTCATCTTCTACAAAGCATCACAGTTCACTTTGCATTTGGAACATTGCAGTACAACTTAGGGGGAGCCCTTGAGCACAGGATAGAAATAAATAAATATATATTTTGTATTGTACTATTGCATGTTCATAACATTTACTGCAGATTTGGTGTGTATGCTTTGAGGTCAGTGGGAAGGCGCTTAATATAAGTTTGGAGGAAATTGATCTTTTGTCCTATTATACGTCTGTCTGCATATACATCTCTATGGTGAACATTGAATCTATGGTTTCATATATACATATTGACTGTTATCCATTGTCATTAATTACCTTCAAATTATCACACTGTTCCTTGTGTTAAATTTTCATATCAGTAAACTTCCTGAATGGTTAATTGATATTTTGTGTGAGTCTCTATTATTACAGTTGAAGTGACAGGTCCCAAGGTTACGGTAAATATACTGTATAGTGTATCATTACTGTGTTTCTCTTTACTGCTGGGTCCCACACTCATATTACCATACAGGTGTGCCAGAGGGGTCCAGACTGTTCTTGGGGTTGAGAGGCAGGGTGCAGAATTGGACATTTATCAGCAGCACCCTCGGGGGTAGTGCTACATATAGCTGCCTACAGGAGGATTGGACACTGGCAAAGAAACTGTAGGACAACTCCTCCCACATTCAGCATGCCTGAATTTTGTAGCACAACCTAAACACAGAGCGTGGGACTGATGTCCAAAGTGGTGGTAATGCATTCTATGCATTAAAGTGAAAGACTTTTTTTTATTTAAAAATAAAAAACATGTTATACTTACCTGCTCTGGTGGTTTTGCACAGAGCAGCCCAGATCCTCGCTCTTCTTGGATCCCTCCCTCCTGCCGAGTGCCCCCACAGCAAGTAGCTTGATATGGGAGCACCCAAGCCAATGCTCTGTGTGTCCATTCATATCTGGAGCCGTGGCACAGGGGGTCTCTCTCTCTCCTCACTGACAGCAGCCCACTGCTGTGTCTCAGCCAATCAGGAGGAAAAGTCCTGGTCAGCTGAGTCTCTCATGCAACATCGCTGGATCGAGATGGGGCTCAGGTAAGTATTAGGGGGGCTGCTGCACACTGAAAGTTTTTTTTTCTTAATGCATTATAAAAAAAAAAAAAAAAAAGCCGTCTTTAGAACCACTAATGTTTTTTTTTTGGGGTTCAGCTCTGTCACCCTCTTTATGCTTACCTGAGACACATCTCCATCCAGCAATGTGCATGAGAGCAGTGGTTCTCCCGGGTCTCTCTACTTATTGGCTCTTGCTGCTGTCAATCACAGCCAGTGAGCCAATGAGGAGAGAGCAGGGGGTGGGGCTGAGCCACACTGTGTGAATGGACAATGCGGCTTGCGGCAAGAGGCTCGCTATTGGGGCACTCGGCAGGGAGGAGGAGCCAGAACCACTGGCAGGGGACCCATTATAAAAAAAAAAAAAAAAAAAAAGAAGGGCTAGGGGCTGCTCTGTGCAAACCCATTGCACACAGCAGGTATGTATAAGGTTTTTTTTTTGCTTTTTTTTTTTATTACAACCTTTAATTGGGAATAGTATAAAAGAAAATCAATAAAGGATACTTGGCGTCAGGTTGGCCCTTCCTGCCATAGGCCCATTCAGATTTGATTTCAAAATATATGAACATATTTCTTGTACTTTTTTCACCCAGCCCATACTGCCTGCTAACAGTGTTATAGGCCTCATACTAATAAGATATATTCTGCACAGGCGTAGGTTCTTTGTAATTAAAAGGCCACCACATGACATTGAGATCCATTTAGCTGCTGTGCGTTTCTTTACTTACACCTCTAATGACTCTGCCAAGACCGACTTTAAAGGTTAAGGGCTTGGTACCTCTCTTCTTCTTTGCACCTGACAAAAAAAATGAAATCAGTGAATTAGGTGTACCGACAGACTTAGAAGATCCATGGCAATACAAATGGCATGGAACTAGAAATCCCAGCACTTCAGGTTAGCAAAGAGAAAACAATTCTAGTACAAAGTAATAATGTATAAAGTTCCTCAGCAGGTCACAGGGTTATTTTTTTCAGCAACTGTCACCTCGAAAGCAATTAACCCCTCGCCTACTGGGCACTTTCACCCCCTACCTGCCCAGGCCAATTTTCAGCACTGTCGCATTTTGAATGACAATTAGGTAGCCATGCAACAGCGTACCCACGTGAAAATTTTTATTATTTTTTTTTCCACACAAAGAGCTCTTTTGATGGTACTTAACCGGTTCCCGACCGGCTCACGTCTTTTTACAGGGGCAGAATGGCCCCCCTGCACGAAACCCCGTACAAGTCCCCTTTAAGAGCCGCCGGAGGCATGCGCGCCGGTTGCGCGTTGCCGGCAATCGCCGCCAGTGCACGAGAGCCAGCACGGGGATTTGTGTGCGTCTAAACACACAAATCCTTGTTCTGTCAGGGGAGAGGAGACATGTCGTTTGTTCCAAGTAGGAACAACGATATGACTCCTCCCCCAGTCAGTCCTATCCCCATACAGTTAGAACACACATTTAACACCTTTATCGCCCGCTAGTGTTAACCCCTTCCCTGTCAGTGACATTTATACAGTAATCAGTGCATATTTATAGCACTGATGGCTGTATAAATGTTAATGGTCCCAAAAATGTGTCAAAAGTGTCCGATCTGTCCGCCGCAGTATCGCTAAAAATTGCAGATCACCGCCATTACTAGTAAAAACAAAATAAAAATAAAAATGGCATAAATCTTTACCATAGTTTGTAGATGCTATAACTTTTGCGCAAACCAATCAATATACACTTGTGATTTTTTTTAACCAAAAATATGTAGACTACATAATCGGCCTAAACGGATGAAGAAATTTGTTTTTAAAAAAAAAAAATTGGGGGATATTATAGCAAAAAGTAAAAAATATTAGTTATTTCTAAATTGTCGCTCTTTGTTAATAGCGCAAAAAATAAATCACAGAGGTGATCAAATACCACCAAAAGAAAGCTCTTTTTGTGGGGGAAAAAAAAAGGATGCAAATTTTGTTTGGGTACAACGTCGCATGACCGCGCAATTGTCAGTTAAACGCGATGCAGTGCCAAATTGTGAAAAGTGCTCTGGTCAGGAAGAGGGTAAAATCTTCTGGAGCTGAAGTGGTTAATCAGCACTGGGGCATTTATTTTTTGCTAAACATAAAAGGAAAAAAAAAAAAATAATGATTTTGTACACAAGTAAACTTCTTCACTGATGGGCACCGACGAGGCGGCACTGACGATCAGTTCAGAGGTCTCCTGTGTGGATTGCTGCTTAACGGCTCGTGTCACCCTGTCAGCGATAACCGGCAAATCTGGTTTACACTAATGAGCTGTGATTGGACACAGCTGATCACATGGTAAAGAGCCGCTGTGATTGGCTCATAACCCAGATTTGTGATGCGCTGCGTCCGAAGGACACAGCGATCATAGGACCCCTGCCGATGGGCACGCAGGAAGCACAATCACGGGAGGATGTCAATAGACGTCCTCCCAGAAATGTGTGACCGCACTGTAGCCGTCACTCGGCTATAGCTGGGTTGGGAAGAGGTTAAAAAAAAAAAATACAGTGCCTGTTTAAAAAAAAAAAAAAAAAAGAAATCTGCCCTGCAATGGTATGGAGATGGGTGGGGCCATCTTCCCCTCGCTCGTCTCCAAACCTAACAGGAGAAAGGACCCGATCGCCTCCGCCGCTGGCTCCTATAAGCGTCAGAGGGCACCGGAGCGCCCCGGGCCCTCTCCCGCCGCCAATAAAAGTGATCCTGCGGAAAATCTGCCGCAGAGACCACCTCTATCTGAAAGCGGACCGCATTCTGTCCAGCCTATAGCAAAATGACAACCAGGCGGTGGCTTAAAGGGTTTGTTAACCCCCCCAAAAAATAAAATAAAACCAAGATCCTGGTTCCTGAGTGAATAACAGCCGATTTAACAAAAAAAAGAACCGCAGCGGAGTGCAACCTAAAAATTTGTTGCTGTATTTCATGCGTTACTAACAGAGATACGAAAAGAGGAGAAACCTCATAAATTTGGTGTATAAAAATGGGTGCTTGATAAACCATAAATCCCATAAATAAAATGAATAATGAAAACATTTAAGGAAAAAAGAGACTGTGTTTCACTGTATTATCCAGGCTGCTCTAACACCGGCTATTGACAGGCGCTATCCCACTGCTGATCAGCACGGGGGTTTTGACCTGCTCCGTTTCCGACTGGGCCGGTTCACCCCCCTCCTTGGATCTGCTCCGTTTCTGACCCTGGGCCGATTCGCCCCCCTCCTTGGTGCAACCTGGTGGTTCTGCGCTCACCGTACTTAGCGTGGACACCCGATCGACATAGCACAGGGTAGACCAGAACTCCTGGACTCAAGCAATCCGACAGCCTCAGCCTCCCCAGGCAGGGATTAAAGACGCACGCCACCGCGCCCGGCGAGGAGATTGCAGTGCTTTCTGTATCTAGAAGTTGGATTCTAAGCTGGATCCTCATTGACGTCATCGGCTCAGCACTGCCATCTATAGGCAGCATTGGGAATCACACCCGCACGCTGCTGGGCTGAAGGGGCGCTCTCTGCTCTACCACGCCTGCGCACAAGCTGTAGCTATCTAAATCGGCTGGTACAGAGGCAGCAGCAACTGAGCCGCTAATAAGGGTCAAGTAGGCGCAATCCGGGCGCCCATTTAGGTAAAGTAGGCACAATCCAGGCGCAAATAGGGGACAACCCAGGCGCTAGTAAATGTAGGTAACAAAATATTGAATTAATGTGGCGCTCAATCAAATTAAAACATAAATGGTGTAAAAAACTGATGATTAAGTGACGCTCAAAAAAGTATAATAAATATCGCTCAAAAAAATGAATATAATAGAAATGTAAAACAACCACGTGAATGGAGGTTCTATAGGGAAAATCCTATGCGGTGTTAGGACGGGAGATCCCTAGGAGAGTCAGGGGGGGCTCCGCCGGGGACTCCTGATGGGAAGGGGGAGGGACTCCTGATGGGAAGGGGGAGGGACTCCTGATGGGAAGGGGGAGGGACTCCTGATGGGAAGGGGGAGGGACTCCTGATGGGAAGGGGGAGGGACTCCTGATGGGAAGGGGGAGGGACTCCTGATGGGAAGGGGGAGGGACTCCTGATGGGAAGGGGGAGGGACTCCTGATGTGAAGGGGGAGGGACTCCTGATGGGAAGGGGGAGGGACTCCTGATGTGAAGGGGGAGGGACTCCTGATGTGAAGGGGGAGGGACTCCTGATGTGAAGGGGGAGGGACTCCTGATGTGAAGGGGGAGGGACTCCTGATGTGAAGGGGGAGGGACTCCTGATGTGAAGGGGGAGGGACTCCTGATGTGAGAGGGGGGGGACGGGACTCCCCCCCCGTGAGAGGGGGGGGGGGGACTCCTGATGTGAGAGGGGGGGGGGGGCTCCTGATGTGAGAGGGGGGGGGGGGCTCCTGATGTGAGAGGGGGGGGGACTCCTGATGTGAGAGGGGGGGGGACTCCTGATGTGTGAGAGGGGGGGGGACTCCTGATGTGAGAGGGGGGGGACTCCTGATGTGAGAGGGGGGGGGACTCCTGATGTGAGAGGGGGGGGGACTCCTGATGTGAGAGGGGGGGGGACTCCTGATGTGAGAGGGGGGGGGACTCCTGATGTGAGAGGGGGGGGGACTCCTGATGTGAGAGGGGGGGGGACTCCTGATGTGAGAGGGGGGGGGACTCCTGATGTGAGAGGGGGGGGGACTCCTGATGTGAGAGGGGGGGGGACTCCTGATGTGAGAGGGGGGGGACTCCTGATGTGAGAGGGGGGGGACTCCTGATGTGAGAGGGGGGGGACTCCTGATGTGAGAGGGGGGGGACTCCTGATGTGAGAGGGGGGGGACTCCTGATGTGAGAGGGGGGGACTCCTGATGTGAGAGGGGGGGACTCCTGATGTGAGAGGGGGGGACTCCTGATGTGAGAGGGGGGGGACTCCTGATGTGAGAGGGGGGGGGACTCCTGATGTGAGAGGGGGGGGGACTCCTGTTGTGAGAGGGGGGGGACTCCTGGGGGGGGGGACTCCTGATGTGAGAGGGGGGGACTCCTGATGTGAGAGGGGGGGGGACTCCTGATGTGAGGGGGGGCTCTTCAATCATCCTGACACCATAACAACCATGGTGCCGGGATGATTGAAGTGCTAACACCAGGTGTTTGGAGTAACTTTATCTGCTGATTGTTAAACTTTCTAGAATACACATATTTTTATTGTGTAGGATCTGGGGCTGCTGTCCCGTCATTTCCCTCTCCCCCTTTCCCCCTTTCCCCCCTCTCCCCCATTCATCATTCATCTCAGACTCTAACCACACCCTCTTGAGTCACGTCCATTTAAGCCACGCCAACCATGTCGTGCAAACCACGCCCATTTGTCGCCACGGCGCGCTTTGCGCGCCGCACTTGTATATCTTTCCTAAGCCACGCCTACAAACGAATGCCCTGCCCCCTAATTATTGTACGGCTCCGCCTACAGCCACAAAAGTGTTCCACTTTTTGTTTTTACAATGTTGGCAACTATGATAACCCCTGTCAGATTTTTTTTTTTTTCACCATTTGTGTCCCAATGCAGGAAGACTTCCCTTCACTTCCTGTCCCATAGCCAAAAAAGGAAGTGAGAGGAAATACCAGAAAATGAGGGGAATCCCTTGGGGACCCCCAGGTCACCAGAACTAATGCCCCATTGGAAGATTTCCCCCTCTATTAACTTCTCAGGGGACAATCCAAAAATGTGGGATCTTCTTTATTTTCCTTTTCAATGAGAATGGTAAACAGGACAAACAGAGGGAGAATCTCCATAATGGGGGCACAGACAGCAATCAAAATTGACAGGTGTTCTAATCTCTCTGCCCTCTATCTAAAAAAAAACAAAAAACAAGTTTTGCCTTTAGTTATACTTTAACCACTCGAGGTCCGTGCTGTAGCCGAATGACCTGTAACCTGAATTTCCGGGTGGCCATCATAGGACATCCTCCCCTTTGCACGCTCCCAGCGCTCCCCCTGCAGGGCACGCGCGGCGTGCGCTGTGATCACCGAGTAACCGAGACTCGGGTAATCACCGATACGAGTAAGGGGCCGATCCCGGCCCCTTACCACGTAATCAGCTGTCAGCCAATGACATCTGATCACGTGTGTAAACAAAAGCTCGGCAATTGTTTTTTTTTTCTCCTCACGCTGACAGTGTGAGGAGAAAAAAAAGCTGATCACCAGCTTATGTTCAAGGGACATCGGTCCCAAAGAGGAAGGAGGCACATCTGCCTCCTCCTCTGTGCTTGCCAGTGCCACCTGCCAGTGCCACAGTGCCACCTGTCAATTCCCACAAGTGCCACCTATCAATGCCCACCAGTGGTGCCAATCAGTGCCACCTAGCAGTGCTGCCTTTCAGTGTAACCTATCAGTGCCCACCAATGCCACCTATCAATGCCCTTCAGTGCCACCTCTCAGTGCACACCAGTGCTGCCTATCAGTGCCCACCAGTGCCGCCCTATTGGTGCCCATCAGTGCAGCCTATTGGTGCCCATCAGTGCAGCCTATTGGTGACCATCAGTGCAGCCTATTGGTGACCATCAGTGCAGCCTATTGGTGACCATCAGTGCAGCCTATTGGTGACCATCAGTGCAGCCTATTGGTGACCATCAGTGCAGCCTATTGGTGACCATCAGTGCAGCCTATTGGTGACCATCAGTGCAGCCTATTGGTGACCATCAGTGCAGCCTATTGGTGACCATCAGTGCAGCCTCATCAGCTTACATCAATAAAGGAGAAAAATTACCTGTTTGCAACATTTTATAACAAAATATAAAAAAATATATATATTTTTTTAAATTCAGTCTTTTTAAATTTTTTTAACAAAAAATAAAAAACGCAGAGGTGATCAAATACCACCAAAAGAAAGCTCTATTTGTGGGAAAAAATGATAAAAATTTAATTTGAGTACAGTGTTGTATGACCGCGCAATGGTCATTCAAAGTGCGACAGCGCTGAAAGTTGAAAATTGGTCTGGAGGGGGGTTTAAGTGCCCAGTAAGCAAGTGGTTAACCACTTCAGCCCTGGAAGATTTGGCTGCTGAATGACCAGGCCATTTTTTGCGATTCGGCACTGCGTCACTTTAATTGACAATTGTGCGGTCGTGCGACGTTGCACCCAAACAAAATTGACGTCCTTTTTTCCCCACAAATAGAGCTTTCTTTTGGTGGTATTTGATCACCTCTGCGGTTTTTATTTTTTGCGCTATAAACAAAAAAAGAGCGACAATTTTGAAAAAAACAATATTTTGTACTTTTTGCTGTAATAAATATCCCCATTTTTGGGGATGAGACCAAAATAAACTTACTTGGTTCAGATGGTGTCAGGCCTGTGTGGCGGTACCAGGTGAGGAGTACAAAGACAAGTGTTTTTTGCCTACAGTCAAGCATGGTGGTGGGAGTGTCATGGCCTGGGGCTGCATGAGTGCTGCCGGCACTGGGGAGCTACAGTTCATTGAGGGAACCATGAATGCCAACATGTACTGTGACATACTGAAGCAGAGCATGATCCCCTCCCTTCAGAGACTGGGCCGCAGGGCAGTATTCCAACATGATAACCACGCCAAACACACCTCCAAGATGACCACTGCCTTGCTAAAGAAGCTGAGGGTAAAGGTGATGGACTGGCCAAGCATGTCTCCAGACCTAAACCCTATTGAGCATCTGTGGAGCATCCTCAAATGGAAGGTGGAGGAGTGCAAGGTCTCTAACATCCACCAGCTCTGTGATGTCATCATGGAGGAGTGGAAGAGGACTCCAGTGGCAACCTGTGAAGCTCTGGTGAACTCCATGCCCAAGAGGGTTAAGGCAGTGCTGGAAAATAATGGTGGCCACACAAAATATTGACACTTTGGGCCCAATTTGGACATTTTCACTTTTCATTGTACTCACTTTTGTTGTCAGTGGTTTAGACATTAATGGCTGTGTGTTGAGTTATTTTGAGGGGACAGCAAATTTACACTGTTATACAAGCTGTACACGCACTACTTTACATTGTAGCAAAGTGTCATTTCTTCAGTGTTGTCACATGAAAAGATAATAAAATATTTACAAAATGTGAGGGGTGTACTCACTTATTTTTTATGAATGGCATAAATTCATGTGTCATTATGTATTATTGCAATAGCTGTGATTGGCTATCACATGGTACAGGTGCGCTGCGATTAGCCCCGTCTGTACCATGTGATCACAGGGACCAATCACAGAAATCACAACAGTACACAATGATTAGCTATGACTATAAGCCATTGTGTACATTTGACATGTGATCACTGTGCAGTGCTGCCAACCGACCAGATTGAAATTTACTGACACAACATCCAAAATTTACTGGCACAGCCAAGTTTTACTGGAATTTTCCAAAAGTAGATATTAAGTTAAAAAAATAGATTTCTGATCTTATTTTTGATATAGTAAGTAGCTCACGGGGCAAGAAAAAGGAATGGGGAGGCACACACACATGAAACTGACTCTCACAGTGATATTGACAGCAGTGTGCAGCAGCACAGATGATGATGACACCTCACCGACACGACGCGCCTCCTCCTCAGTCACAGTCTCTCTCCACACCAGTCCAAACAGCACTGACAGCCCCACTCCTGTCCCACAGACCTGCACACAAGGCTCCGGCCGCTCTGCTCAGCTCCCTTGCACCATCACACGACATGCTCAGGCACACCTGTGGTAGACCCGCCCCTGCCGGTGCTGCCCGAACACACTGTAGCAGGCACTTCAATAGTCTTGGCCGGCTCCGGACCAGAATTGTACATGTGCAGTATCAAGCCAACCGTCACAGACATTTATATAACTGGCAACTTCTTCCTGTCACTGGCATTTACTGGCAGTAGAGAAAGTGCCTGTTTTTTACTGGCTGCCAGTATAAATACTGATGGTTGGCAACAATGTCACTGTGATTGGTCACAGCCCTCACATGGTACCAGGGCCGGCCCGGTATAGCGATCTGTCTTCCGCTGTGTCTGGTGGACACAGCAGGTGACAGATTGTGCCACTGCACGGCCCCGGTTTCGTCACATATGGCGACCCATCACATTTGGCTACCCGCTGGAGTGCGCATGCGCAACAGCGCCATATGCGTTCCAACACTTTTAAAACTTTACGTTTTAAAAGTGACAAAAACACTTTTAACACTTTTTATTTTTTTAAACACTTTTAAAAAAAGTGTTAAAAGTGACAAAAGTTTTATAAGTATTGGAACACAAATGGCGGCGTTGTGCATGCTCACTCAAGCGGGTAGCCAAATGTGATGGGTCGCCATATGTGACGAAACACCCCTAGGGGACACACAAGGCACGCAACCGGGAGGGTGTCATATAACGTCCACCCAGAAGACAGAGGCTCCGGGGCGGCTGTAATTTTACAATAGACCAGGCAGGAGGTGGTTAAACCCTACACAGCTTGAATGCCAAAAGGCTTTTCTTAAACAAGGTTGGCCCAAGGCCATCTCAAAAAAGATCCAACTGCTCAACAGACAACCATATCAATCAAATAATACTTGGGAAGCTTGTGAGAAACATAGAAGGATGGTGCCAGAAAAAGGCCATCCATGTAGTCTGAGGGCCTACCATGTAGTCTGAGGGCCTACCATGTAGTCTGAGGGCCTACCATGTTGTCTGAGGGCCTACCATGTTGTCTGAGGGCCTACCATGTTGTCTGAGGGCCTACCATGTTGTCTGAGGGCCTACCATGTTGTCTGAGGGCCTACCATGTTGTCTGAGGGCCTACCATGTTGTCTGAGGGCCTACCATGTAGTCTGAGGGAATACCATGTAGTCTGAGGGCCTACCATGTACTACATAACTATTCCAAAAGGGGTTTGTGCACTAAGAATGTAATGACTATGACTAGCTTCAGAAGACCATGACATGTCTAATGTTTTGAGTGAGATTGTAATGGATTTCCTTCAAACCTTCATTGCAAACCCAGATGGCATCATATTCTTGGGCCATTCAAACTCTGTGGTGTGAATTCTGATCCCGGATTCCACCAGGACTACGGCTTTAGAGTCTGGCCTGTCAATCAAAAGTAAAATAGCCAGTTAGGACTGTAACAAAGAAAAACAATCGTTGGAGAGCAAGTTAAATATACAATGACACACGGCAAAATAATTGTATATGTAGCTCTGTAATGTTACATTCACACGGGTTACAGAAAAGGTGCCATGTGCAATGGGGGAGATTTACTAAAACTGGAGCACTCAGAATCTGGAGCGGCTATACATGGTAGCCAATCAGCTTCTAACTTCAGCTCGTTCAATGAAGCTTTGACAACAAAACCTGGAGGTGGATTGGTTTCTATGTAGAGCTGCACCATATTTTGCACTCTCCAGTTGTAGTAAATCTCCCCCATACTGTCAGCGCCTACCAAACACCCAGTCCAAGAAGGTGTATGGAGACAAATTGGCTTATTACACATTCCTGCTTTTACCGGACATTGCATTATGCCAGATAAAATGTTGACTTCTGCGTTGGGAGCAACAGCATCTTAATTCTACAGGTGATCAAACCAAACTCAGATCGGATGCTTTGGAGGCCATAGGAGAGATATGGGGTCTAAAAGACCCCAGATCTTACCATAAAGAGGACCTGTCAAGGCCCATGCTGTCACAAGGGATGTTGTTCATGCCTTGTGATAGCAATAAAGTTAATTTAAAAAAACATTTAAAAAAAAAAAAAAAAGTACAGTGTTAAAACAAATGTAAATTAAAAAATATATAGATATATATATAATAATAATAATATATATATACACACATACACAAAGGCAAATGTGCAGGTCAGCCATGCCCACATATGTACATGTTGTTTATACCACATGTGTGAGTGGGAGCAATAATTCCAGCACCAGACCTCCTGTGTAACTCTGAATTGGTAACCTGTCAAGGCTTATAAAGCGTCTCCTATGAAAAAGTTTTAGGTAATATAGTTTAGCGCTGTTCCACAGGCATACACAATTTTAAAGCATGGCGTGTTAGGTGTCTATTTACTCTGCGTAACATCATTTTTTTTTTATACCAAACAACTATTATATTGTGTTTCTATGTACTAAAACTCAGTGTATTTTTTCCTGAAAACTTGAGTTTGATAATCCACTGTGCAAATATTTTGTGACATAAAAAATTTGAAACACCCACCATTTTTAATCTTCAAGGTCTCTGATTATAAAATATATATTATTTTGGGGTTCCAAGTAATTTAACAAAAAAAAAAAAAAATCGAATTGTTCCGTGTATGAGAGAAATGTCAGAATTGGCCCAGAATGGAAGGCGTTTGTTACCCCAACATTTCATATTCCTGATATGTGCCTGCTGTACCATGTACTTGTATGAGAAAGTCTCCTGTCCTCTTTGTTTTGCTTCCTTTATGTGAAATCCCTGGTGTGCCTGTCAGTCCCTCTGCTTTCCTAATAAAAACTGACCACACTAAGCAGGAGAGCACACCGTGGTCAGTTCTCTAGCTATGATGGGAACTCAGCCTGCTCTCCTCCAATGATCAGACTTGTCCTGACACCCCCCCCACTGCACAGCTATTCACTGAGAAGATCAGTGTGCTGCTGCTTCTCCTCCCCCAGCTCTTATGCAGCTGAGAACAGAGGAAATGTGATCACTAAAAAAAAGGCAACAAAGATATTTATAATGGTTTTTTTTATATATCTATAAACATATGTTTTGCTTACCATTTCTATTTTAATCGCTTGCTGACCAGCGCACGCTGATGTACATCGGCAGAATGGCACTGGGGGCAAAAGGGTAAACAGGTATGTCCCCTTTAAGAAGCGGTGTTGCGGGCGCGGGAGTACCACGTCCTCCGTGACAGCGGGTCCCGTGGACTCGATGTCCGTGGGATGCCCGCGGTCGTGTCACGGAGAGGTAGAACGGGGAGATGCTTTTGTAAACAAAGCATTTCCCCGTTCTGCCTAGTGACATGACAGAGATCCACTGCTCCCTGTCATCGAGAGCGGTGATCACTGTCCTGTGTGTTGTAGCCCATCCCCCCTAACAGTTAGAATCACTCCCTAGGACACACTTAACCCCTTCACTGCCCCCTAGTGGTTAACCCCTTCTCTGCCAGTGTCATTTACACAGTAATCAGTGCATTTTTAAAGCACTGATCGCTGTATAAATGACAACGGTCCCAAAATAGTGTCAAAATTGTCCGCCATAATGTCGCAGTCACGGTAAAAATCGCAGATCGCCATTGCTAATTAAAAAAAAAATTATTAATAAAAGTGCCATAAAACTGTCCCGTTTTGTAGACGCTAGAAATTTTGCGCAAACCAATCAATATACGCTTATTGCGATTTTTTTTTAACCAAAACTACGTAGAAGAATACATATCGGTCTAATCTGAGGGAAAAAAAGGTTTTTTTATATATTTTTGGGGATATTTATTATAGCAAAAAGTAAAAAAACATTGCTTTTTTTTTCAAAATTATCGCTCTTTTTTTTTCTGTTTATAGCGCAAAAAATAAAAACGGCAGAGGTGACCAAATACCACCAAAAGAAAGCTCTATTTGTGGGGGAAAAAAAGAACGTCAATTTTGTTTGGGTGCAACGTCGCACGACCGCGCAATTGTCAGTTAAAGAGACGCAGTGCCGAATCGCAAAAAGTGCTCTGGTCAGGAAGGGGGTAAAATCTTCCGGGGCTGAAGCGGTTAAAAACCCCTTTTATACTACACCAGGTCTCTTCCTTGTTATGAATGGTTCCTGGGCCCCTGTGAATGGGGCCCCGCTTTCTTGTACCGCCAGTCACCGTTACACACAGACATCCTAGACCCCAATCCCAGGAAATCCGTCTCCTCTTACTTTTGCAGGCGGATGAGGTAAGTCTTGTTATCCACATCGTAGACATTGTACACGCGCATGCCCAGCAGACTGAGGGATGAAGAGAGACAACACACAGGATTATTGATAAGTTATAAGACCCCATTCGTAATAATGATCAGCACTGCACACCTGCAGCTCAGGCAGGGTAAGCTGGGACTTGTAGTCCCCCAACAGCTGGAGAGGAAGCTTCCCCACTCCCAAGGCTGATGTTCCAACCCCCCTGCAGCTCACACAGCCCTCCTTGTAGTCACCTGTCCTGCAGCTCTGAAATGACAGCCCGGATATCTATGGTATTGAATCTGTTCTTCATTCTGCCAGCTCCCACTTGTGCCCTCACTCCAGCCGGCCATACACTTCCTGCATCACATGACACGGCGAGCCACACGGATCAATTCTGTAAGAGCGCTCAGAACACGGTGCGACATCTAGTGGCGGTACATGGAACAGCGTGCAGGCTTAGATGCATTATTTACTTTTCTCCAGCAGAGGTCAGTGCTGCGCCCAGAGAATTCAGTACTAATATAAAATATACAGTATAAGAAATTCCTTTAGGCTTTATAATTATCCCTAAATTAACCACTTCAATGCCGGGCACTTTCGCCAAGGACAATTTTCAGCTTTCAGTGCTGTCGCACTTTGAATGACAATTGAGTGGTCATGCAACACTGTACCCAAACTAAAGTTTTATCATTTTCTTCCCACAAATGGAGTTTTCTTTTGGTGGTATTTGATCACCACTGGGGTTTTTATTTTTTTCTAAACAAACTAAAAAAGACCAAAGTTTTTGAAAAAATAGCGTTTTTCTTAGTTTCTGTCATAAAATTTTGTTTTCTCCTTCACTGACGAGCACTCATGAGGCGGCACTGATCAGGCGGCACCGATGGGCACTGATGAGTTGGCACTGATGGGCACTAATGAGAAGGCACTGATATGTAGAATTGATGGGCACTGATGAGGCGACACTGATGGGCACTGATGAGTTGGCAATGATGGGCACTAATGAGAAGGCACTGATATGTAGAATTGATGGGCACTGATGAGGCAACACTGATGGGCACTGATGAGTTGGCAATGATGGTCACTAATGAGAAGGCACTGATATGTAGAATTGATGGGCACTGATGAGTTGGCAATGATGGGCACTAATTAGAAGGCACTGATATGTAGAATTGATGGGCACTGATGAGGCGACACTGATGGGCACTGATGAGTTGGCACAGATGGGCACAGATATGTAGAATTGATGGGCACTGATAGGTGGCACAGATATGCAGCACTGATGGGCACCGATAGGCGGCACTGATATGCAGCACTGATGGGCACTGACATGCAGCACTGATGGGCACTGACCGGCGGTCAAAAAAAAAAAAAAGGGTGTATAAAAAATAAAAATAATGAATAAAATAATATAAAAAAATAAAAAAGGATACATTTATAAGTAAATTTAAAGAATAAAGATATAAAAAAAAAGGTGTATAAAAATAATAAATAATAATGATAAATATAATAGTTAAAAATGAAGAAAAAATAATGAGGATAATAATTAATAAATATAAAAATAACTACAAATCAGGGTGTATAAAAATAATAAATGCATATTAAAAATAACAAAGGGTGTATAAAAAAAAGTATAATAATGAGTAAAGCTAAAAATAAATAATGGTGTATAAAAAAAAGTGTGTGATGACATTAATAATGAATAAATATAAATAGATTGTGAATGGAAAAAAAGTTAAACAAATATAAACAAATAAAAGTAATATAAAATAAATAAATAAATGAGAGTATAAATATACATTAAAAAATAATAAAGATAATGAATAAAATTTTATAACAATAAAGATAATGAATAAAAATTTATATAAAAAATAAATAAAAAAGGATACATTTATGAATAAATTTAAAGAATAAAGATAAAAAAAGGGTGTATAAAAATAATAAATAATAATGATAAATATAATAGTTAGTAACTATAAAAAAACTCTAAATAAGGGTGTATAAAAATAAAGAAAAAATTATGAGGATAATAATTAATAAATATAAAAATAACTACAAATCAGGGTGTATAAAAATAATAAATCCATATGAAAAATAAAAAGGGTGAAGAAAAAGAAAAAAAATATATAATAATGAGTAAATCTAAAAATAAATAACGGTGTATAAAAATAAAAATGGGTGTGTGATGACATTAATAATGAATAAATATAAATAAAAGATTGTGAATGGAAAAAAATAGGTTAAAAAATATAAGCAAATAAAAGTAATATAAAATAAATAAATAAGAGAGTATAAATATACATAAAAAAATAAAGATAATGAATAAAAATTGATATAAAAAAATAAAAAAGGATACATTTATGAATAAATTTAAAGAATAAAGCTAAAAAAGGGTGTATAAAATAAATAATAATGCTAAATATAATAGTTAATAAATGTAAAAATAACTGTACATAAGGGTGTATAAAAATAAAGAAAAATAATGAGGATAATAATGAATAAATCTAAAAATAACTATGAATCAGGGTGTATAAAAATAATAAAAGGAAAAGGAAAAATCAAAAAGGGTGTAGAAAAAGAAAAAAATCTATATACTAATGGGTAAATGTAAAAATAAATAACGGTGTATAAAAATGGGTGCAAAACATAAATGGCATAAATGAAATGAATAATGAAAAAAATGTAGTAAAAAAGAGACTGCGTTTCACTGTATTATCCAGGTTGCTCTAACACCGGCTATTGACAAGCGCTATCCCACTACTGATGAGCACGGTGGTTTTGACGTGCTCCGTTTCCGACGTGGGCTGGTTCATCCCACCTCCTCCTTCCTTCGATCTTGCTCGGTTTCCGACGCTCACCGTGCCTAGCGTGGACACCCGATCGACATGGCACAGGGTAGATTAGAACTCGTGGACTCAAGCAATCCGACAGCCTCAGCCTCCCCAGGCAGGGATTAAAGACGCACGCCACCGCGCCCGGCAAGGAGGTTACAATGCTCTCTGTATCTAGAAGCTGGTTTCTAAGCTGAATCCTCATTGACGTCATCGGCTCAGCACTGCCATCTATAGGCAGCATTGGGAATCACACCCGCACGCTGCTGGGCTGAAGGGGCGCTCTCTGCTCACTCACCTTTATCAGTTTATCTATTATATAAAATGACAACCTTGTCAGAAAAAAAGAAGAGGTAAACGAACACCCAGCACCCTCCCCACTGTACTTACCTCCATGGGTGATGGGCTGATAGTGCTCACTCAGCCAGTGTAGCGGTCTGGGGGGGTTCGATATCCTCTGTCTCCTTCACCATCTTTTTGAAGTACTTCTGGGACAGATCAGAGAAGTGCCAATTTCTCAGTGCTGTACCATCCAAGAAGCAGACAGAATGACAATGACAGCTAATCATCCATGGAGGAGCAAAGTACAAAATATAGCCACAAACGCAAAATATAACAGTAAAATAAACATATATGCAAGTTGCGTGCTGCCACCTAATGGCACGTGATATATCTGTATTTAACAACAAAAACAAATGAATATAATAAAATAAAATGTAAACATAAAAGAGGAAAGTAAACAGAGAGCTGCTGCTATCACCTATATGTGTTCTCACATCAACACCAGAAATGTTATGAATATGTAATATGTGATAGCGCTGCTTATCCACTTCCCGACCGGCTCACGCCGATATACGTTGGCATTTTGAAGAGGGATATCGTTGTTATGGCAGCAGATAACTGCCATAAACGCGGTATCCTCTTCTTTAGTGAGCGGTTTCCCATAATAGTGGTC
The DNA here is from genome assembly GCA_037952835.1 of Lithobates septentrionalis. Taxonomy (NCBI): domain Eukaryota; kingdom Metazoa; phylum Chordata; class Amphibia; order Anura; family Ranidae; genus Lithobates; species Lithobates septentrionalis. The sequence continues at coordinate 35,864 of JBBDGP010004895.1, read as the reverse complement.
TCTGCGGGCGGATTCGCCGCTCTCCGATGCCCTCCGCCACTTACTGGAGCCGACGTTAGCAGCGGAGACGATCGGGTCCTCTTCCTGGCTTGGTATGGAGACGAGTGAGGGGAAGATGGCCCCCACCCGTCTCCATACCATTGCATGGCAGAAGCGGCGTCAAAACTGCACTTCCGCCCATAACTTCTAAAGCAACATTTTTTTCTTTTTTTTATGATTAATTTCATATTTTTTATTGAATTTTAGTGTAAATATGAGATCTGAAGTCTTTTTGACCCCAGATCTCATATTTAGGAGGTCCTGTCATGCTTTTTTTCTATTACAAGGGATGTTCCTTGTAATAGGAAAAAAGGTGACACATTTTTTTTTTAAAGAACAGTGTAAAAATAAAAAATAAAAGGTGAAATAAATAAGAAAAAAAATAAATTTTTTTAAAACGCGCCCGTCCCGCCGCGCATACGTGAGCAGCGCCCACATATGAAAACGGTGTTCAAACCACACCTGTGAGGTATCGCCGCGATCGGTAGAGTAAGACTAATAATTCTAGCCCTAGACTTCCTCTGTAACTCAAAACATGCAACCTGTAGAATTTTTTTAATGTCGCCTATGGAGATTTTTTTAAGGGTAAAAGTTTGTTGCCATTCCACAACAGAGCGCAATTTTGAAGCGTGACATGTTGGGTATCAATTTACTCGGCGTAACATTATCTTTCACAATATTAAAAAAAAAAATGGGCTAACTTTACTGTTGTCTTATTTTTTTAATTCAAACAAGTGTATTTTTTCCAAAAAAAGTGCGTTGTAAGAACGCTACGGTGTGACAGAAAGTATTGCAAGGACCGCCATTTTATTCTCTAGGGTGTTAGAAAAAAAAAGGTATAATGTTTGGGGGTTCTAAGTGGTCGTGCTGTACCCAAAACAAAATGAATGTCCTTTTTTTCCCCACACATAGAGCTTTCTTTTGGTGGTTATTGATCAACGCTGCGGTTTTTATTTTTTGCGCTATAAACAAAAAAAGAGCGACAATTTTGAAAAAGAAAAAAACAATATTTTTTACTTTTTGCTATAATAAATATCACCCAATTTAAAAAAAAAAAACATATTTCTTCATCAGTTTAGGCCGATATGTATTGTTCTGCATATTTTTGGTAAAAAAATATCCCAATAGACGTATATTGATTGGTTTGCGCAAAAGTTATAGCGTTTACAAAATCGGAGATAGTTTTATGGCATTTTTATTCGTTTTTTTTTTTTTTACTAGTAATGGCGGCGATCTGCGATTTTTAGCAGGACTGCGACATTGCGGCGGACAGATCGGACACTTTTTACACTATTTTGGGGTAACAAGTGCTTTAAGGAAATATACCTGAACAGAACATTTTTTTTTTTTAAAACCAGAGTTTAGTGTCACTCTTGTAACATTTTGCAAGAAAGGAGCGTGATTGGCTGGCTTTAAGGGGAGGAGGAGGGCAGATTTTTTTTTTTATAACATCTTGCAAAAAAGAATGTGATTGGCCAACTACAGTGCCTTGAAAAAGTATTCATACCCCTTGAAATTTTCCACATTTTGTCATGTTACATCCAAAAATGTAAATGTATTTTATTGGGATTTTATGTGATAGACCAACACAAAGTGGCACATAATTGTGAAGTGGAAGGAAAATGATAAATGGTTTTCAAAATGTTTTACAAATAAATATGTTAAAAGTGTGGTGTACATTTGTATTCAGCCCCCCCCCCTGAGTCAATACTTTGTAGAACCTCCTTTCACTGCAATTACAGCTGCAAGTCTTTTTGGGGATGTCTCTACCAGCTTTGCACATCTAGAGAGGGACATTTTTGCCCATTCTTCTTTGCAAAATCGCTCAAGCTCCGTCAGATTGGATGGAGAGCGTCTGTGAACAGCAATTTTCGAGTCTTGCCACAGATTCTCAATTAGATTTAGGTCTGGACTCTGACTGGGTCATTCTTATGCCATGTACACACGTCTGTATGCTAGTCCGATTGACCAAAAACGACGCAAGGGCAGCTATTGGCTACTGGCTATCAACTTCCTTATCCTAGTCTGGTCGTACGTCATCACGTTCGAATCAGTCGGACTTTCTTGTGATCGCGTGTAGGCAAGTCCGTTGCGTCGGGACTCCGTCGAAAGTACGGCAAAAAGTCCTTCGGAGTTCAGTCCGCCGAAAGTCCGCTCGTGTGTACACGGCATAACACATGAATGTGCTTTGATCTAAATCAGCCTTTTTTAACCACCGTGCCCAGGCTCTCTGGGGTGCCTTGAGGTTTCTTCAGGGGTGCCTTGGCAAAATGCCTAAAATCTGCCCAAAAATTGTATACAAGCCGGCGTGTGGATGAAGCTGCCTTTTTAGTTACATCAAGTCACAGGTTTTCATTGTGCACTATTACAACCTTCTAACTGGCAGAATCAATGACCTCATCAGTTGATAATGAGGATGTCCGTTGTTTGCATAGCGTCCTTGTTTGACCCTCCCCTGCTCCTCCCCATCAGCATTGGGGTCACATTAGCTGAGTGATAGAGAAAAACTAAGGGAGAAGAGAAACATTGGAATACTAGTCAGTAGCAGTTTACAAAAGTGTATTTGCTTTGGAAGAATAAATCACCACTAATGCTGGGTGTCCTACTTGGATTTGTGGATGTTGCTGCATTAGAATAGCACTAGAATTAGAATTCAGTATTAGAATAGCTTTTACTTTTTAGAATGAGGTGGCTTGAGATTGTCCATAACTTTTAAAGGGTGCCTTGACTGAAAATACGGTTGAGAAACACTGATCTAAACCATTCCATTGTAGCTCTGGCTGTATGTTTGGGGTCGTTGTCCTGCTAGAACGTGAACCTCCGCCCCAGTCTCAAGTCTTTTGCAGACTCTTAACAGGTCTTCTTCTAAGATTGCCCTGTTTTTGGCTCCATCCATCTTCCCATCAACTCTGACCAGCTTCCCTGTCCCTGTTGAAGAAAAGCTTTCCCACAACATGATGCTGCCACCACCATGTTTCACGGTGGGGATGGTGTGTTCAGGGTGATGTGCCGTGTTAGTTTTCCACCACACATAGCGTTTTGCTTTTAGGCCATAAAGTTCAGTCTCACCTGGCCAGAGTACCTTCTTCCACATGTTTGCTGTGTCCCCCACATGGCTTCTCACAAACTGAAAATGGCACTTCTTGTGGCTTTCTTTCAAAAATTGCTTTTTTTCTTGCCACTCTTCCAGTTGTGCCATACTCTTTCCATTTTCAGATGATGGGTTCAACAGTGCTCCGTGAAATATTCAAAGTTTGGGATATTTTTTTTATAACCTAACCCTGCTTTAAACTTCTCCACAACGTTATCCCTGACCTGTCTGGTGTGTTCCTTGGCCTTCATGATGCTGTTTGTACACTAATGCCCCGTACACACGAGTGGACTTTACGGCGGACTTTGCCCGGCGGATTTTTCGACGTACTTTACGACGGACTTTCTGAATGAACGGACTTGCCTACACACAATCCACCAAAGTCCGTCGAATTCGTACGTGATGACGTACGACCGGACTAAAACAAGGAAGTTCATAGCCAGTAGCCAATAGCTGCCCTAGCGTGGCTTTTTAGTCCGTCGAACTAGCATACAGACGGCGGACTTTTCGACCGGACTCGATTTCAACGGATAAATTTTAAACAAGTTTCAAATCTAAGTCCGTCCAACTTTTGAGAAAACAAAGTCCGCTGGAGCCCACACACATCGAATTGTCCGACGAAATCCAGTCCGCCGGGCAAAGTCCGCCGTAAAGTCCGCTCGTGTGTACGCGGAATAAGGTTCTCTTAGGCTCGATTCACACCTATGCATGTTGCTTTTGAGCGTTTTTGGAGGTTTTTTTTTCATGCTTGCCACGTTTTTGAGCCGCGTTTTTGCCGCGATTTGCGTTTTTTATTTATTTATTTTTTTTTTTACAGTTTTTTTTTACAGTCTAAAAAAAAATGTAAAAAAAATTAAAAAAAAAAAAAAAAAAAACGGCAAAAACGCTGCAAAAACGCTGCAAAAACGGTGCACTTGCGTTTTTGATGCTTGTCCATTGAAATCCATTACATGCAAAACGCTGCATTTTGCATGAAAAAAAGTCCCCGACCCTTTCCAAAAACGCAGAGATACAAAAAAGCATTGATGTGAACATGTTCCATAGGAACCCATGTTAAAAAATTCCCGTGCATTTCTGCAAAATGCAAAATGCATCAAAAAACGCGCTAGTGTGAATCAAGCCTAACAAACCTCTGAGAGCTTCACAAAACAGCTGCATTTATACTGAGATTAAAGTACACACAGGTGGACTCTTTTTACTAATTAGGTGACTTCTGAAGGGAATTGATTCCACTAGATTTTAATTAGGGGTATCATGGTAAAAGGAGCTTGAAATTGTCCAAAATGTCTTGGTATGCTGACACCTTAAGAGTTCCCTTCACTGGAACTAAGGGGCCAAGCCCAACCCCTGAAAGACAACCTCACACCTTATCCCCCCCCCCCCCACCACCAAATGGTTTGGACCATTGCACAAAGCAAGGTCCAGAAAGACACGGATGAGCGAGTTTGTGGTGGAGGAACTTTACTGGCCTGCACAGAGTCCCGACCTCAACTCGATAGAAGACCTTTGGGATGAATTAGGGTGGAAACTGCGAGCCGGGCCTTCTCATCCAACATCAGTGCCTGACCTCACAAATTCACTTCTGGAAGAATGGTCAAACATTCCCATAGACACACTCCTAAACCTTGTGGACAGACTTCCCAGAATAGTTGAAGCTGTTATAGCTGTAAAGGGTGGGCCAGCTCAATATTGAACCCTACGGACTAAGACTGGGATACCAATAAAGTCATGTAAAGGCAGGCGTCCCAATAAGTTTGGTAATATATTGTATTTATTGCAGTTAGCAAGTGGTTAATGGTAATGTCAAAATAATTAAGATCCGGCGCATGCGCAGACACACAGTGAAGCTGTGCAAGGTGCATTGGAAAAGATTCACAGATGGGCCATGTCTCTCTGGCAGTTCTCTATCCTATCAGAGAACCCATGGTGTGGGCGCACATACACAACATCTCCTGGGTTGGATATTTACACATCCAAAAAGGCAGTTTGCAAGATGCTGCGCATGCACGCACATTCAGGGGTGCGTTATTTTGTTTTGACCTAGGCCCGAGCCAGAAAGATAAAACAAAAAAAATATTTTAATTATTTCTAACCTAATTCTAATAATCTGAATGATCTTGAAGTTTGTAAACGTACTTTGTGAAGATCCGCACACATCTTAGGTACCTCCTGGAATTCTGTGACACGTCCTCACTATGCCCTGTAGGAGGCACTGCTGTGTCACACCTTTCACAGAGCCTGCCTTCTGAACTACAGAGGTGGAGTGTCAGGAGGCGGAGTCAGTACAGGAAGCTGCAAAGCATGCAGGGAATCCAGGAAGTTGCGGGAAGAGATGACCAGCAGACAGGCAGAACAGATAACTTGAAAGGAGATTTTTCAAGTAAGCTTATATTGAATTGGCATTAATAATTATTGTTTTTATTGCTATTATAATGCTGATGTTATAGAATTAAAGCGGAGTTATAGTCAAAAATTGAACTCGGTTTGAAACAAAAGCACACCCCACTCCCCCTCATTTTTGGATTTTTTTTTCATACTATTTTGGTATGTTTTCTTCAGGACTTCCGTGACTGTCCCATATCACCGCAGCGAGGTATGTCACTTCTGTGTTTTTTTTGTCCCCCTGAAACCTGGACATGTTGTTCAGACTGGACTGTATGTGGCATCCCATGTGGCCTCCCTATCACTCCTGGACAGGTGGAGCGGTTTGGGGGGGGGGGGGGGCATTTACTAGGACTGATCAGATGTATTTTCCTCTTGAAACCCATGAAAGCTTCTCCTAGTCTCCCTCCCACTGCCATTCAGAGGCTGCAGGAGGAAAATACAGCCGGTCGGTCTAGTAAATTCTGTCCCTGCCACCCCTCCTGTCCAGGTTCCATTTCTTTCAGCTGCCTGGGCCACCCCCCGCCGTCCATGTTGTGGGATGGAGGGTGGGGGAAGGGGACAGTAAATATGTAATTTACCGACCCCTTTCCTTTTCTGAATGAACACAGTGAGTGATCAGTACCGATCGCTTCTGTGTCCATTCATACTGAAGCATCATAAACTTTGTTAATGATACTTCAGTTTGTGCATAAACAGGAAGCTGCTCAGCACAGAGTACTTCCCATTCATTCACTGTCCAGTGCAACTGAGGCTGCAGGGAAAAGGCTCTGGGGAAGCTCTGTCCTCTGTCCCTTCCTGTGTCTCAAAAGTGAGACATTAGGGGTCCATTCTGATATTTCACCAAAGTCCCCCAGCGGACCTGTTAAAGAATTAAAAAAATTATTAAAAAAGTGAAACTACTGACACCATCCACTGCCCTACTGAAACCAACCCCTGCCCTACTGACACCATCTTCTGCCCTACTGACACCGTCCATTGCCCTACTGACACCATCCATTGCCCTACTGACACCGTCCACTGCTCTACTGACACCGTCCTCTGCCCTACTGACACCATCCACTGCTCTACTGACATCATCTTCTGCCCTACTGACACCGACCATTGCCCTACTGACACCGACCATTGCCCTACTGACACCGACCATTGCCCTACTGACACCGTCCATTGCTCTACTGACACCATGCACTGCCCTACTGACACCAATCTCTGCTCTACTGACACCATCCACTGCCCTACTGACACCGTCCATTGCTCTACTAACACCATCCACTGCCCTACTGACTCCATCTTCTGCCCTACTGACACCATCCTGTGCTCTACTGACACCATCTTCTGCCCTACTGACACCATCTTCTGCCCTACTGACACCGTCTTCTGCCCTACTGACACCGTCCACTGCTCTACTGACACCATCTTCTGCCCTACTGACACCGACCATTGCCCTACTGACACCGTCCATTGCTCTACTGACACCATGCACTGCCCTACTGACACCAATCTCTGCTCTACTGACACCGTCCACTGCCCTACTGACACCAATCTCTGCTCTACTGACACCGTCCATTGCCCCACTGACACCAACCATAGGCCCTACTGACCCATCCACTGCTCTACTGACACTGTTCACACACCATCCACTACCCTACTGACAAAGTACACCACCCTACTGACTGTGACACCATCCATTGCCCTATTGACACCAACCTCCACAAGGCCAAGTTCTTATTTTTACAGTGACAGTGTTCATCTAGGCATATTTTATTAATACAAGAATGCTTTGATTTTATTTAAAGCAGAGTTCCACCAATTTCTGTGTTTATTAAAAGTCAGCAGCTACAAAAAGTGTAACTGCTGACTTTTAATAAACATACACTCACCATTCCCACGGTCCAATACTGCAGCCGCCCGAAGCCTCGCTTCTCTCCTTCTCCTCTCCGCGGTGCCGGCATTGCAAGTGTGGGCACCCGGCTGTGACAGCTTGCGGCTTCACAGCCTGGTGCGCACTGCACATGCGTGAGTTGCGCCGCGTGTTCTGAATGACCATGCAATCTTCTGGGACCTGTGACGTGTCCCAGAAGATTGCAGGGAGGGAGGGGGGAGAGGAGAATTTCCGCTCGGCACCACATCAAAACTAGGTACCCGCTCCCCCCCCTAAGAAAAATGACATGCCAAATGTGGCACGTCAGGTGGTCAAGAGTCCTTAAAGCGGAAGTTCCACTTTTGGGTGAAACTCAGCTTGAACCATGCCCCTTAAAGGCCCTCCCACTGTTTATGCAATTTGGCCACACCCAATGTTCAGCATTACTACTCTCCTTGGTGTACTCAGGTCTTTTGCATTTCTATAGTGTATACCAGTGGTCATCAACCCTGTCTTCAGGGCCCACTAACAGGCCAGATTTTATGTATTACCTTGGGGAGATGCAGATTACACAGGGGCAACACGACTTGCAGGCCGACTCACCGAGGCGACCTGCACACGACTTCAGCGGCGACTTGCAAAACGACTTCTGTATAGAAGTCAATGCAAGTCGCCTGAAGTCCAGCCCCAAAAGTAGTACAGGAACCTTTTTCTAAGTCGGAGCGACTTGAGTCGCTCCTATTAGAACGGTTCCGTAATACAGAACGGGACGCGACTTGTCAGGCGGCTAAGTCGCCTGACAAGTCGCCCCTGTCTGAACCGGGGCTAAGAATACTGCAATCACTGAGCAGTAAATGATATCACCTGTGATGTATTTCAGTTATTTTGCAAACCTGGCCTGTTAGTGGGCCCTGAGGACAGGAGTTGATGACCCCTGGTGTATACTACAAAAAAAAGTGTTCAGGTTTGGCTTGAAGAAAAGGTGGCAACCCTAATGCCCTATGCACACATGTCGCTCAAAAGAAGCTCCTGCTCCTTTTTTAGGCAACAAGCTTAGCGCAATTTTTAACCATGCAGTTCTATCAAGCGACAATCATGGCAGAATTGCCATTAAGAATAATGCCACCCAAAAGCACGTTCTGCAGCAATTTGGAATCGCAGGCAGCGATTCTGCCCACAATTTAAAATCACCTTACATGAATAGGGCCTTAGCGCCCGGACCTTGGAAACTTGCATAGCCTGCCGTGCCTCTAAGTCAGTATGTGCGGCCGCGGCTCCGTTGTTTTTAATGATAACGTTATCAATTTTAATTAGTCATTTGATATCTTCCCTGATCTGCCCTAATTGTCTATTCTTGTATCTTTGTGTGGTGTTCATAGCCTAATAAATATATTGTTTTTTGACAGATTGTGTTTGGGTCCTTGCCTTCCTTTGGGGAATCTTTTATTCCTTGTTATTTGTGTATAGGTACAGGACGACAGGAGAAACAACCTATGGAGTGTGGAGGTTGGCCTGTTACAGATGAGCTCCAACGTGGGCTGAGTGTTGGAACTGCAGTGGACTGGGCCATAGGTCGTCTACACCCGGGCAGACCCCAGTGGCCACAGCCTGACGTGATCATTCCATTTCCTGCCATTAAGGGGAGCCGGCTCTCTACTTGGTCTACAGGCAGCGGTGCATTACCGCCATCGCAGCACTTCATAAAGCGGAACTTCACCTGAAAATGGAAAATCCGTTACATCTCCTCCTCCCTCTCATTTCCTCCTTTCCTTTTTTTTTGTTGGGAGCGAGTACCTAGTTTTGTCAGGTACCTGCTTTCCTCTCCTTCCCTGCCCGCAGCCTCCTGGCATTCACAAAGCACAGAGCGACTCCCGCATGCGCAGTGGAGATCCGGCTGTGAAGCCACAAGGAGTCACAGCTGGCTTCTCAAAGTAAACATGTTGAAGGCGGGGACCCAAACACCGGCGAAGAACCGGCCCGGGTGAGGACAGTGGTGGACAGGTAAGTGTCCTTTTATTAAAAATCAGCAGCTACAGTATTTGTAGCTGCTGACCTTTAATTTTTTGGTCGGACTGAAGATCCTCTTTAAAGTGACAATAAATTCTGGTTTGAAAAATAATTCTATTTGAGTACGTATTCTTCATTTAAAAATATCCCTTCTGTTGTTCTCAGACTCCTGAAAATCTCCAAATTCTCTCTCTTTTTTTTTTTTATGATGCTGGGATCCGACTGTTCAGAAAGCGGATCGCTCTTCAGAGAGCACCGCTGGTGTGAATATGCCCTAAGGGCTCATTTACCCTTGCCTCACCCTCTGAAGAGCGATCCATGGTGGATTACTTTTCAGACGGCATTTGACAGGGGATGAGGAGGCATTATGCTGCCTCCTTAGCACCTGTTTTAACACCATACCATTGTGCTGCAACCGCATGCGTAGCACACAGTGATCCCATTCAGTTGAATTGGTCACATTCAGTGGGTGGCACTGCCTCCCAAATATGATGGCAGAGATAACTTTTGCCACCTCCCCCCCACTGCCTTTGCAGCTTAAGGCTCCATTTACACCTGAGCGTACTGGAATCTTGTGATTCTGCCCACGGTTGCAGAATCACAGAAAAACACAGGACGCATTTGGCATGCCATTACTTCTTAACGGCACCACAAACGCAGTGCGATGTTGCCGCGTTTGTCGAGCGAGAAAACACGCTAAAATCGTGGCCAAAATTCCCATTCCAAACACGCCCGGCTCTGTGCCAAATTTCGCTACATGAGCTTCTTTTTAGCGTTTTTGAAGCAGAGGGAGGCCCATTCAAATGAATGGTGCCGCTCCAAAAACACGACCACAAAAACACATAAAAAATCTTTCAAAAAACGCGGTGCAGCGGGTGTCACTGCAGTACTCTTAGGTGTCTATAGAACCTAAAGGCCCGTACACACGGTCAGAAAATCTGAAGATAATTTTTTTCCGATGAACGATCTGCCGATTTTCTGATCGTTGGTATGCTGCTTTTGACAGCCGATTACGAATTTTCGGCAGGCAAAAACTGGATGTGCAGGCTTGAAAATTTTCAACTGATGTGACCACAACGTCCGATTTTCTTTTCATTAGTACGGTTTTCTGATAAAAAAAAAAAAATCTGAAGAGTAAGACTAGGCATGCCCAGAAATGAAAGAACACATACATAACAATTCAACACATTACGTCACTTCTGACGCTGAATTCTGTTGTCAGAAAATTTTCTGATGGTGATTGGTGAGTACCCTCTTCACTTAAGATTTGAGACTAGCAACAAACAAAAAAACTGACTAAAATTGGTCCAATAATCTGACCGTGTGTACAAGGCTTTACTGCCCCCAGCTGCAAGTATACACAAGACCTAGCTGGAGGAAGAGTCTGCAGGAGACTTTGCAATGCGGTTTTAACGCTTTTCAGGCAAGTTTGCAAAAAAAACATTAAATGCACATTTTTTTTGGCAAAATGTAGGAGCATTTATTCGTTTTTGGGGGGTTTTTTTTTGGAAAAGATGCAATAAGTCAACCAAATCAGCTCAGAATTGTCCAAGTTTCCTTTTTTTAAACTTTATTTATTTCTTTATTTTCTTGCCCCACAATGATTTTTTTTTTTTACTCATCTATTACCTGTTGAACCCGCCCAGACGCCTGCTATCTGTACATTTGCATGCTAAATGGGATCAATGACACCCTGCAGATTTGCTTTATGGCTGACCCTCCCTGTGATCCATTTCCCGCTTCACTCACAAGTGCTTATCTGATAATGTGATAGGACGGAGCCGTACAATCAGTAAAATATAATTCCATTAAGGGTCTATTTACAACATCATGTTATAACACAAGTATTCTGAAGTGCTAAAGCGCAGGTACCATGGTTTTCCCTTCCTATAGATAGTGTTTGTTCCCAGCCCAACGTGTTTTTAAAAATTTAAGTCCGATTTTTTTACCTTGTTTCAGGCTATGTTTCCACTATTGCGTCCGCAAAGTCGCGCGATTTACACTGCGACTTTGCTATTTGATTTGTGATGCCATGTCATGCGACCGGTGAAAGCCATGTGAGAACAAGTCGCACCGATGTCGGAACAAAGTAGTGCAAAAACATTTTTTTGGAGTCGCTGTGACTTGAGTCGCACCAATTAGAACGGGGACCATTGAAATACATGGGTTTTGACTTGTCATGCGACTTCACATGTGTCAAGTCGCACAACAACTCGCAGTAGTGGAAACAGAGCCTTAGTGTGCTGGGACGACCAAAGAAATCTACGGCAACACTTAACCTCCCTGGCGGTATGATTATTTCAGATTTTAGGTGCTGAAAGCGGTACCATTATTTTGCACAGAAATTTGGCATTTTATATTGTAGGCCTGTAATTCTTAGGAATAGTTCACTTAAATCTGTCCAAACAAGAGTCTAGTAGACATCCCGGGTATGATAAAGTTTGAAAAACGAAATAAAAAATTATAATATAATAAATAACTATAAATAATTATAACAAATAATAATATAATAATAATAAAAATTATTCAATAACGTAATCAAATCAAAAACACTAAATTTGCTCAGCTGCAGAATTGTCGCTTTCATTACTTTTAGTGTTTGGTGACGGATCTCCCCACAAATCACTATCGCTCCATAATGCGAGTGATTCTAATTTATTATCGCTGTTTTCTCGCTGATCTAAAGCCACTTTTGATGTAAAGAGACAATTTTGGTTGCTATGGACAATCTCCAGTTTCCAGGCAGAAAGAATAGTATTTATAATATAAAACTGCATGCAGGACACTGGGCAGACCACTAGGGACAAAGGGGATGTGACATTATTTGATACAGTACTGTAATCTGTAAGATTACAGTATACTGTATCTGTACTGTGTGTTTCATTTTTTGAATTTGCCGCCGAACTCCGTCCCCGTGCGTCGCAACGCTCGCAGGGAACGGAGCTCGGCACTGTGAATCGAGCGAGACACAGCGGCTCGCCGATCACAGCGGGGAGACATCGCAGGATCCAGGGGACAAGGTAAGTATCCTCTACATGGATCCTGCGATGCAATCCTGAGTCTGGCTCGGGGATACCGCTTTTGGTATTAGAAATCCACCCCGAGCCAGACTCGGGAATACCGCCAGGGGGGTTAAGAAGCACATGATCAGAAAATCATACGAAAAATGCCAATTTCGGAGCAATCGTACGATAATCTGATCGTTAGTACAGAGCTTTCGAGAGCCGAGCATGACAGTTCATCCGATATTATTTGATCGGACATGCACAAAATGTTTTTTTTATACGATGCCAGATCGTACGATTTTCGTTTAGTCAGTACAGCTGCTGTTCGAAAATGCAATACAAATGCATTACAACACATGACATCACTTCTGATTTTTTTTATTCTGTTGTACGGGAATTTTTGTGACTTTAGTAAACTCTTCAGATTCGATCTGAGATTATCATGCAAAAAATTAAAAAACAGACGATCATTCGTCCGATAATCTCATTGTGTTTACCGGGCATTAAAACATGTTTTGATGAATTTGCAACAGGTATTAACCCTTACACTGACACCAACATATGACACATGTCGGGGCAGCGAGGGGTCTTACACACACACTTCCAGCTGCTGTAATCTGCGCATATCGGACAAGCTGACTATTGGCTGTCAGGTGGAAATGATCAAACTGCCTGATTGTTTCCTCGCACCCCAGGAATATTCCATCCCCCACCACCACCATGTTTCCTGGGCTTCGTACTCCCATCAGTGACACCAGGACCACCATAGCAGGTGTCGCCGGGTAGAAGAGAGGGAGACCAGTGAATGTCCATTCTTCCAAGCTGCAAAGAACCTGGAAGCAACGTGTCATCTCCTGTTTCTGCTGTCACTTTCCCCGGCGGCTGTGGGACAAACTGCGCTCCATTAGAGCCCTTTCACACTGGGGTGGTTTGCAGGCGCTATTGCGCTAATAATAGCGCCTGCAAACCGACCCGAAACAGCCGCTGCTTACATTCCAGTGTGAAAGCCCCGAGGGCTTTCATACTGGAGCGATGCGCTGGCAGGACGGGAAAAAAGTCCTGCCAGCAGCATCTTCGGAGCGGTGAAGGAGCGGAGTGTATACCGCTCCTTTACCGCTCCTGCCTATTGAAATCAATGGGACGGCGCGGCTATACCGCCGGCAAAGCGCCTCTGCAGAGGCGCTTTGCGGTGGTATTTAACCCTTTCTCGGCCGCTAGCGGGGGGTAAAACCGCCCCGCTAGCGGCCGAATACCGACGGTAAAACGCTGCTAATAATAGCGGCGTTTTACTGCCGACGCCGCCCCCGCCCCAGTGTGAAAGGGCTCTAAAGCCGAACATAGATGGTTCAAATCTCGGCCGGTTCAGTAGGGACGAGTCGAGATTTGAATCCTGTATGGACAGGCTGAATGAACCCAAGATGATCGGTCAACTTGGGTACAACCAGCCTGTTGGATTTAAATACGATTATTGCTAGTGGCTATTATGGCTGGGAGAACACAATGGCTCCGTGGGATGGACTGACTGTGTTGATGGGAAGAATCAAGCGATTTTCGTTTGGAAAGAAAATCGCTCCATCTATGGCTGGCTTAACTTCAATGGAGGACAAGTGAGACATCAGGGGCCTGAAAAACTCCTCATTAAAGAGAACCTGTCATGCCAAAATAGTATCACATTGGGGAATTGTTGTCCCCTGTGTGATAAAAAATGAAATTCAGAGCACTTAAAATGCGCTACAAAAAATTTTTTATCCCAAGGCCAGATAAACACACAGATGAAAACATGTGCACTACACGTTACATATCACTGCAATCATTTTAGACCCATTATTCACATTTGCCTTGAAAAAGTATTCATACCCTTTGAAATGTTCCCCATTTTGTCATTTTACAACCAAAAATGTAAATGTATTTTATCGGGATTTTATGTGATAGACCAACACAAAGTGTCACATACAGTACCTGCTGCCGATATTGTGTTTCCAGCGCGATGGGATCGCAATGGAAATCACCGCTGCGAGGCTGTGCTTCTCGCACTCGCCACCCCCACGAGATGCCGCGCATCCATAGGAATCCATTGGGGGTGGCGAGCGGGAGGAGCGTCAAAGCTCGGAGCTAGCTCCCACGACGGGGCTCGCAGGTGTCAATCTCGCCGCTAACAGCGGCAAGATTGACACAATATCGGCGGCACCTACTGTAATTGTGAAGTGGAAAGAAAAATGATAAATGGTTTTCAAATTTTTCTACAAATAAATATCTGAAAAGTGTGGCATGCATATGTATTCAGGCCCCTTTACTCTGTTACCCTTTAGAGCCCTTTCACACTGTCAGCACGGGGGCATCGGCGGTAAACGACGCTTTAACGTCGTTTTTGCAACGCTTTTCGGACGCTAGCGGTGACAACAGTGCCTGTTTTTTTTTCGTTTTTTTTTTTTCATTATATTTTATATATAATTTATTCTATTTATTTATTATTTTTTTTTTTGTATGTCAGCATGACCATTTGTATTCTTCTTTGAGAGAGTGTATGACTCTGCATGGCCTTCCTCACAGTACATTTCCTGATGCAGACAACAGTGGACTATGCCTGTTATTTTTTTGACATTTTTGTAAATTTATTTAAAGTTTTATATATATATATTTAAATTTGTATGTTGCTTTGGCTTTATGTATTTTCCTTTTAGAGAGTATATGACAGGGCTGCATGACATTTCCTGATGGTGACAATGGTGGACTATACCTGTTAATTTTTTTTACATTTTTTTTCAATTTATTTAATGTTTTAAATGTTTTCATTTTGTTAAATGTTTTCATTTTTGTACATTGGCATGGCCTTTTGTGTTCTCCTTTGAGGGAGAGTGTGACAGGGTGACAATGCAGGAGAAAAATAAGGGGACAGGGACAGGGCATTGTCACCCCATAACAAGAACTTTCATGGCAGGATTATTGGGTTTTATTTAATTTTTTTTTTTAAAGCAGCAGATTTAAAAATGTTGATGACACTTATAAAATGATTTTTATGCCTTAAAGCTGTAGTGTGTTTTGTATATGTATATATGTCCATTTTATATTCTATATTCCATTATATATAAGTCCATTCTAGGCAGGCCAAGAATCTAGTTAATCTAGTTACACATATCAAAGGAGACTTGTTGATGTTAATATGCAAAAATACAGGAATGTAGGCATTCCACACAAGTCCGTTCTACCCCTCAAAAGATTAAGGTTTGTATCTGTTTATTTACACATATCAAAGGGGACTTATTGGTGTTAATATGCAAGAATGCAAATTAGGGCAGTTCATGACTGTAGCTGTTCAGGGCTAGGGGTTATTGTCTGTCTGAAAGATAGAAGCATATCAAAGGCCTAAATGGAAACGGCCAATCAGATTGCTCAGCCATTCAGTGTTTAGTGAATATAAAATGGTGTTCAGTCTATAGTCTTATCTGTGTGTGATTATGAAGGCACAGGGCTAGGATTTTTGTCATCATCTGTGGACTTTGTTCTGTGTTGGAAGTCAAGACGAATTCTACACAGCACAAGTGTACCAAGACATATCCGCTTGAAGATATCTGCTGCAAGATGAGCATCAGGAGAGTTTCTTTAGTTCTCTTGGCCTCTCTAATTCACATTTGCATTGGGATTCCCCTACAGGTAAGATAAAGACTTTAATTTCTAGACTTTGCAAACAGAAGTGACCATGAATGTGTGTGTATATATATATATTGTATACATGTGTGTACCTTTTTTACATTTTCAGCCAGCAGGTAGAGCTCCAAGTTGCTTTTTACATGTTTACCTGTCTATTTTTAGCTGCTCTGTTGCATACCTCCCAACCTTCAGAGATGGGAAAGTGGGACACCCGTTAGCACGGTGTAAGTGTATAGGCAAGGGGCACACCCCTGCAATGCCCCCAGTTCATGCCCCCAGTACAGCCCCAGGAGGAAGTCAGCACAGGGATAGTTTGAGCCCCTCATAATGAGGAGGAATTTCCTCCTGGCGCTGTACCCCTGCTGTGCTCATTATGAGGGGCTCCCACCATCCCTGTGCTGTGATGACTTCCTCCTGGGGCTGTACCCCTGCTGTGCTCATGAGGGGCTCCCACCATCCCTGTGCTGTGCTCATGAGGGGCTCCCACCTACCCTGTGCTGTGCTGACTTCCTTGGGGAAGTCAGCACAGCACAGGGATGGTGGGAGCCCCCTCATAATGAGCACATCAGGGGTACAAACCCAGGAAGTCATCACAGCACAGGGATGGTGGGAGCCCCTCATAATGAGCACATCAGGGGTACAAAGCCAGGAAGTCAGCACAGCACAGGGATGGTGGGAGCCCCCTCATAATGAGCACAGCAGGGGTACAAAGCCAGGAAGTCAGCACAGCACAGGGATGGTGGGAGCCCCCTCATAATGAGCACATCAGGGGTACAAACCCAGGAAGTCATCACAGCACAGGGATGGTGGGAGCCCCTCATAATGAGCACATCAGGGGTACAAACCCAGGAAGTCATCACAGCACAGGGATGGTGGGAGCACTGGGAGCCCCTCATAATGAGCACATCAGGGGTACAAAGCCAGTAAGTCGGCACAGCACAGGGATGGTGGGAGCCCCTCATAATGAGCACAGCAGGGGTACAAAGCCAGTAAGTCGGCACAGCACAGGGATGGTGGGAGCCCCTCATAATGAGCACATCAGGGGTACAAAGCCAGGAAGTCAGCACAGCACAGGGATGGTGGGAGCCCCTCATAATGAGCATAATGAGTCCGACGACTGCCATATTGAGAAAGGTATTTTTTGCATTTTAAATTCATCATAACAAACGTTCGTAATTGTTACAAAAAGTTAACGAACTTAATGAAAATTTGGACAGGTACATGCACTAATACTAAAAGTCAGCAGCTACAGTTTTTATAGCTGCTGACTTTTCGTTTTTTGGTGGGGGGGGGGGGGGGGGGCTGGAACTCCACTTTAAGTATTGCATTTATTATAGAGGTCTACACATCTGACCAAAGGAGGGATGGTTGGGACTTAACATGGATCGAAACTGGGTCAGTTCAGCGGGTTCCGGCCAAATTTCAATCCATGTATGGGCCCCCTGGATGTACAGGAATCGATCGATCGGCAACATTGTGTTTGTCATTGTGTTCTGCTAGCAGCGAAGGCTCCCCACCAGCAGAATAAAAATAGCGAGCGCTGCAGGAGGGATTCCCCTATCAACACTGACTTTGTTGATGGAGGAAACAAACTATTTTCTTTCCTTCCACCCATGATAATCTATGGCCTTTTGCAAAAAAAAGAAAAAAGGATACAGTTTACAAAATTAAATGGATATGATTGGGCTGCCAGTGCACCACAACAGATTAAAAAATGTAAATGATCCTTTTTTAAAAACCGTAGCATACCACAATGTATGTTATATGTGCTGTGGTGTGCTGGTATGTGTTAGGCTCTGCTGCACAATGCATTGGGGTGCTTTGGACTCTATACAATGTGTTGGGGTGTGTTGGGTTCTACTGTGTAATGGTTTGCATTGGGCTCTGTTCTACAATGGGATGTATTGGGCTCTACTGTACAATGGGATGTATTGGGCTCTACTGTACAATGGGATGTATTGGGCTCTACTGTACAATGGGATGTATTGGGCTCTATTGTACAATTGGATGCATTGGGCTCTATTCTACAACGGGGTGCATTGGGCTTTATTTTAGAATGGGTTCCATTGGGCTCTGTTCTACCATGGAATACATTGAGCTCTAATGTACAATGGGGTACGTTTGGCTCTATTGTACAATGAGATCCATTGGGCTGTCCTGTACAATGGGATGCATTGGGCTCTATTGTACAATGGGGTGCATTGGGCTCTGTTCTACAATGGGATGCATTGGGCTCTATTGTACAATGGGGTGCGTTGGGCTCTACTGTACAATGGGATGCATTGGGCTCTATTGTACAATGGGATGCATTGGGCTCTACTGTACAATGGGATGTATTGGGCTCTATTGTACAATGAGATGCATTGGGCTGTCCTGTACAATGGGATGCATTGGGCTCTATTCTACAATGGGGTGCATTGGGCTCTATTGTACAATGGAGTGAATCGGGCTCTGTTCTACAATGGGATGCGTTGGGCTCTATTATACAATGGGGTGCGTTGGGCTCTACTGTACAATGGGATGTATTGGACTCTTTTGTACAATAGGATGCATTGGGGTCTTTTGTACAATGGGATGCATTGGGCTCTATTGTAAAATAGAATGCATTGGGCTCTATTGTACAATGGGGTGCATTGGGCTCTATTGTACAATAGGATGCATTGGGCTTGCTCTACTGTATAATAGGATGCATTGGGCTTGCTCTACTGTATAATAGGATGCATTGAGCTAAACTGTACAATCAAATGTATTGGGCTCTATTCTACAAATGCATTGGGCTCTATTGTACAAAGGAATGCATTGGGCTCTACTGTACAATGGGATGCATTGGGCTCTATTGTACAATGGGGTACGTTGGGCTCTATTGTACAATGAGATGCATTGGGCTCTCCTTTACAATGGGATGCATTGGGCTCTATTCTACAATGGGGTGCATTGGCCTTTATTGTACAATGGAATGCATTGGGCTCTATTGCAAAATAGAATGCATTGGGCTCTATTGTACAATGGGATGCATTGGGCTCTATTGTACAATGGGATGCATTGGGCTCTGTTGTACAATGGGATGCATTGGGCTCTATTCTACAATGGGATGCATTGGGGTCTTTTGTACAATGGGATGCATTGGGCTCTATTGTACAATGGGATGCATTGGGCTCCATTGTACAATGGGATGCATTGGGCTCTATTGTACAATGGGATGCATCGGGCTCTATTGTAAAATAGAATGCATTGGGTTCTATTGTACAATGGGGTGTGTTGGGCTCTATTGTACAATAGGATGCATTGGGCTCGCTCTACTGTATAATAGGATGCATTGAGCTAAACTGTACAATCGGATGTATTGGGCTCTATTCTACAATGGGGTGCATTGGGCTCTATTGTTCAGTGGGATGCATCAGGCTCTATTGTTCAGTAGGATGCATTGGGCTCTATTGTACAATGGGGTGCATTGGGCTTTATTGTACAATGGGTTGCATTGGGCTCTGTTCTACCATGGGATACATTGGGCTCTATTGTACAATAGGATGCATTAGTCTCTATTGTACAATGGGATGCATTGGTCTCTACTGTACAATGGGATGCATTGGGGTGCTTTGGACTCTATACAATGTGTTGGGGTGTATTGGGTTCTACTGTGTAATGGTTTGCATTGGGCTCTGTTCTACTATGGGATGCATTGGGCTCTATTGTACAATGAGATGCATTGGGCTGTCCTGTACAATGGGATGCATTGGGCTCTATTGTACAATGGGGTACGTTGGGCTCTATTGTACAATGGGGTACGTTGGGCTCTATTGTAAAATTGGATGGATTGGGCTCTATTCTACAATGGGGTGCATTGGGCTCTATTCTACAATGGGGTGCATTGGGCTGTGTTCTACAATGGGATGTATTGGGCTCTATTGTACAGTGGGATGCGTTGGGCTCTTCTGTACAATGGGATGCATTGGGCTCTACTGTACAATGGGGTGTGTTGGGCTCTATTGTACAATGGGGTGTGTTGGGCTCTATTGTACAATGGGGTGTGTTGGGCTCTATTGTTCAATAGGATGCATTCGGCTCGCTCTACTGTACAATTAGATGCATTGGGTTCTACTGTACAATGGGATGTATTGGGCTTTACTGTACACCGTATTGGGCTATGTTGGACACTTCTGTACAATGCATTGGGCTCCACTGTACAATGGGGTGTGTGAGGCTCTACTGTATAATTTGTTGGGATACGTTGGGCTCTCATGTACAATGGGATGTATTTGGCTAATGTGTTGGGATGCCAGTCACAATGAACGGCAATGCAACGCACATAGTGAAGGTGTGTTGTAATGCATTGTGGCAATGCCCATTATTACATGCGCTGGCACACCATACGAGTGTAAATAGGCCCTTATTTTTATTTTGATGAATGTATAAAATTCACTCTACCTTCAAGAATTTTGACCATGTTTTGCTTAATATGTTGATTTCCTATGATTGTCAGCCCCATCTAGTGGCCATGATTCAGTATTTTCCAGACTGAGATATTTCAGGAAAATACTGTGTTATGGCCACTAGAAGAAGCTGACAGTCACAGGAAACCAACGTATTAAGCAAAGGTTGAAATTTTTAAAGGACTAAGTAATTTTTTTTTTTTATGAATAGAACAGTCAAGAAATACAATATACTTGCAGAGTTCATAAGAACAGCGAGCGGCTTGTATATTAGAGTCATGGTCATTAAACCTATTACTGGTCTATGCTGTTGAAAAGTCTGACTGTCATTTGACTTTGTACTCATAATATTATGATCTTATAATTGCTTTACTTATACTTTGTTTTCCAGATTCATTTAGAAAATGTTGTAGAAAAGAAAGGTAAGTGTCATTTGGTGTTGGTGTGCAGGTTGGGGTATGTATTCTGTGCTATTCATAAAATGCAGACTTCAGAATGTCTTCATAGCTTATTAAAAGGGAATTCATTAGAACATGTCCCAGAAGAATCTGATGGAAGCTGACCTTTGTTCATATCCTGGAGCTGCATGCTGGAGAAGAAGAGAGGTGGAGGTGTTTTGTAGTCCCCGTGTGTCAGTGATGATCCTCCATTGATAAGAAGTCATTCTAGAGAGTTATCTGTGACAGCTTCTGTATCTAAATTCAAAAACACAAATGCAATATATTGCACCGTACCAGCCCTTAGGTGTGGTGGCTGCATTCGTTTTCTTTTTCATGGTAAGAACATTTTCTGCCAATAAACTATACAGTATATCCTGCCAGAATTCCAGTCTTCTTGAGCACTAAACTGATATATAGAAAGTATTATTGTTCCCAGGTATCTTCTGATGGAAGTCAGCAGAGCTTCCCCTCATTTACTAAACTCTAGAACAACCGCACTTGCAAAGTTCTCGGTCTATTTGCCTTTAGTAAATCGGCTCCAATAAATCATTGAAGAATCAGTGAAGGTTTCTGTGTCATTGGAAGTGATAGTTCCTGTTGTTGGTGTTGATGTTCTCACCGTCTTTCTGTCTTTCAGATGGGACTATGGCGGAGCGCCCGGAGGTGGAGCCTCCTGATGTTTTCAGTCTCATCCTTGCGTCCAACAAAGGTAAAAATACGAGCGCACTGATGTAGACACCCATTGACTGGCTGAAAATGCTAGTTGCCTGGCTGTTATTCGGATCCCATGGCTTCCATTCTTTCTGCCTTACGGGCTGGAAACAGGAATGTAGATCTGGAGTTCATCCGCTGCACTCATCTGCTCCGGGTCTTGTGACTCCAATGAAGCCAGAGACAGCCAGGTCATCTGCATTTTCTGACCCAGGTATATAGATTTCCGTTAAATCAGTCCCAGATTATATATACATCTTTCTGCTTGTCTATCTGCTAAAGCAAACAAGGGGTTCACGTTAAGGGCTGGTTTACACTTGCATTGTTGTCTGAAAAGCGATCTGCATTTGGAATGCTCTTTAGAGAGCATTTGACAGGCGGTAAGGAGGTGTTGTATGGTCTCCTCACTGCTGGCTTTAACCCATTGAACTAACATGTATCACATGCAGTTTCGGGGAGCCCCTATTCGGTTAAATGGGTCATGTTCAGTGGGTGGTACTGAACATGACAGTGGGTATAGTTTTTGCCATATGTACTGCCCTCCCCCCCCCTCTCCATTACCTTTGCTGCATAAGGTTAGAAGGTTGGGGGAGAAGCGCACATTTTTCACATTTCACCCCCCCTGCCAAGCACAAGTGTAAATGAGGTGTAAGGGGGGCCCTAGCCCCCCCAGTCACTCAGACTCACCTTCCATTTGCTCTCATATAAACATCACAAAGATGGAAAGTGATGAAAAATAAAAAGGAAAATTATCCCCCACGCTGTCCAAATCTAGAGACAATAATTAAAGCTGAACTCCGGACACAAAAACTTTAATTTAAATATATTTTATGGAGCCTTAAAGAACACAAATCCACTTTATATGTACCAGATTCCTTAACCACCAGGAGATTTACCCCCCTTTCATGACCAGGTCATTTTCTGTGTTCATTTAACTGACAATTGCGCAGTCAGGTGACGCCGTACCGAAATAAAATTTATGTCCTACAAATAGAGCTTTCCTTTGGTGGTATTTGATCACCTCTGCGTTTTTTTTATTTGTTGCGTTATTAACAAAAAACTGACGATTTAAAAAAAAAAAAAAATGTTTTACTTTCTACTATAAAATATACCCAATAAAAAAAACCCAAAAAAACAAAAATTTCTTCATCAGTTTAGGCCAATATGTATTCTGCTACGTTTTTGGTAAAAAATCCAAATAAACGTCAATTGATTGGTTTTCACAAAAGTTCTAGTGTCTACAAACTACGGTATTTTTATTTATTTATCTTTTTACTGGTAGTGGAGGCGCTCATCGACTTATAGCGGGGCTGCGATATTGCGGCAGACAAATTGGACACTAACTGACACCTTTTTTGGGGACCAGTGACACTAATACAGTGATCAGTGCTAAAAATATGCACTTGTCACTGTACTGGCAGGGAAGGGGTTACCATCAGGGGCGATCAAAGGGTTAACTGTGTGCCTAGCCAGTGTTTCTGTGTACTGTGGGAGGTGCTTGTACTAGAGGAAGGCATGGATCAATGTCAATCAGGAACACAGAATCAATACCTTCCTTACTGACAGAACAGCAATCTGCCTTGTTTGCATAGACAGACTGCTGTTCTGCCTCTGTACCGAAGCATTGGCTGGTGCTGGTGGACATCGAGTCTGTTGTACCCGCTATGTATATGTAAGTTATACGGTTGGCAAGCGGTTAAAGCAGAGTTCCGCCTAATTTTTTTTTTTAAAGTCAGCAGCTACAAATACTGCAGCTGCTGACTTTTATAATAAGGACACTTACCTGTCCAGGGCACCCACGATGTTAGCACCTGAAGCCGACCTGTCCCTTGTCTCTCGGGTGGAGGCGCCGCCATCTTCGGTAAGGGAATCAGGATGTGAAGCCTTGTGGCTTCACTTCCTGGTTCCCTACTGCGCATGCGCGACTCGCGCTGCGCGATCCCACTGGTCCCTGCTGTTTTCTGGGACCTGTGTGTCTCCCAGAAGACGGGGGGGCGGAGAAGGCGCCGGAAGTGGCGTAGATACCCGCGGGTGGCTCGGCTATCTATGCCCGGAAGAGGGAGCAAATTACCTGTATTAGGCAGGTATCTGCTCCCCCCCTCCCCCCCTGAAAGGTACCAAATGTGACACCGGAAGGGGGGAGGATTCCGAAAAGCGGAAGTTCCATTTTTGGGTGGAACTCCGCTTTAACAAAGCCAGATATTACCTTGTCGCAGTATCAGTGACATCGTTACTGTGCTGTACATAGTCTGTGCAGAAAGCAGGGATGTGGGAGGGGCCCAGCAGGCTCCACCCACTACAGGCTGCCTGCAGAAAATGACAGGAGGGGGCGGAGACAAGATCAGTCACCCTACACAAGGAGAGAGAGCTAGCAGTGAGCGGTCTTTATTACAGAAAAAGTCTCACGCTAGATTGCTGCACAGATCTGGAAAAAATACACAAAGCACACCGAGATACAAGGAAGAATTCACATGACAAATGTATTTGGACAATATTTGCTGATCCCGGGTTTCAGCTGTACCTGGGGTTGGCTTTACTCCTGTCTGTCACTTCTGTTTGATAACCTTTTGTGACTTTCAGAAAATTAGTATAGTACTTTTTTTATCTGCCAGTTAGCGATACAAATGTCTTATCTGTTTGTAGAGAGCAAAGCCCTGCTGTATGAAGGAGACATCGCTGTGAATCTCAAACGCAACGCTTTAAAGTGTGATGACAACTCCTGTAGATGGACTAAAAACAGCACTGGATTCGTCAACGTGCCCTACAACCTCTCCTCCACCTACAGTGAGTATTCTGACTCCTCCCACAATGAAACTTCCATCTGCAGTGCTGGGGCCCCTGGGGGCCGTTTCCCAGCAGGACACTATGAGAATGAAGGCTTTGTCTACTCTCTGTGCCTGGGACCAGCGCCTGTAGAAGACAGTAGGACCGGCATCTAGAGTAGAAGGGGCATCACCTGGATGAAATGTTGTCCATTTTCATTTATTTCCTTTTTTTTTTGCAGATTCTTATGGGTATTGTATAATAACTGTGTGCATGAAAGGGGTTTAGCTACTGGTGGTCACAAGACTCTCTGCAGCTCAAAAGGCACACGGTCATCCCCTCTTTCTCTCCAGGATCGTGCACTCTGCAGTTTAGCCGTTTGTACTGCTTAGTTCAGTCTCAGCTTTGGCTTAGCGATAGCATACTGCCTCCCATAGTGCATAGCTCCCAACTGTCCCTGATCGAGGGACTGTCCCTGATATGGAGCAATTTCCCTCTGTCCCTTATTCCTCCTCATTTGTCCCTCATTTTGGTCTGATCTGTATAGTTGTATATAAAATGCACTTTTTATCTTTCAAAAAGTGTTTCCCAGTGCTAAACCTTTCTTCCAATTTCTAAATTGCTGCATTTGTACATTTTAAAAGCCAATATAAAGAAATAGTATTGGTAAAAAAAAAAAGTCCTTGTGGGTGTGGCAGGGGGCGTGTCCTATGCCTATATACATTTGTTAGTAGATGTCCCTCATTCCCATCTCAAAATGTTGGGAGGTATGCATAGTTGATGTAATTGACACAATAATAGTGTATGTTTATAGCGCCATCATCTGCCATTCCAAACTACAAAGGGAGGGGGTGGGGCGTGTAATAAAGCAGGACCCTCCGATTCCACCTGTATTGTATTGTAACCGTACTCTCTGCCCACACCTTGTAAAGCGCTGCGCAGGGCCCTCCTAAACCTCTTGTATTGAATTGTATTGTTACTGTATTGTCTCCCCCTCAGGGGAGGCCCATCCATTAGGGGGCACGGGCACCGCCCCCCCCATCCATGCGCCCAGCCCCTTTCAGGACACCAGCGCATGGATTCCAATGTAGGGGGGGGGGGGGCTTTTTTTGAAGCACCGATTAGAGCCAGCGGCTCTAATAGTCTTCAATATAGGGTGGGCTCGGGTCGCAGAGAGTGCGCTCCGATCCCACCCAGGTGTGTTACAACAGCGAATGAATATTCATTGTTGTAACACTGATCCTCCTCCCATCCAATCAGGAAGCAGGTTGACACCAGTCACCCGATTGGCTGAAAGGACAGATGGGTGGTTGTTTGCCACCCCCCCCCCTAATAAAATAAAAACACCACTGCTCCCTTTATATTGTAAAGCGCTGGAAAAATGGTTGACGATATATCAATTTCGAATAATAATAATATAGAAAATGTTCCATAGGCTAATACAGTGGTCATCAACTCCTGTCCTCAGGACCCATTAACAGGCCAGGTTTTAAGTATTATCTTGGGGGAGATGCAGAGTAGAATACTGCAATCACTGAGCAGCAAATGATATCACCTGTGATGTATTTCAGTTATCTTGCAAACCTGGCCTGTTAGTGGGTCCTGAGGACAGGGGTTGATGACCACTGGGCTAGTACATAGAGCTGTTTAGAGAAAAAAAAGCAATAACAAGTGGAAAATAGCTGTGACAAAAAGGGTGGTATACTGTATGAAGGTGGTCACAAGACTCTCTGCAGCTCAAAACAACATTATTATTATTATTATTATACAGGATTTATATAATGCCAACAGTTTGCACAGCGCTTTACAATACAAGAGGAGACAATACAGCAACAATACAATTCAATACAAGAGCATTAGGAGGGCCCTGCTCCTGGGAGCTTACAATCTAAAAGGAAAGGCACTCATCACTTCCTTCTCTTCAGGATCTTGTACTCTGCAGTTTAGCCTGTTGTACTACTTATTTTACTGGCAGCTTTGGCTTAGCAATAGCATACTGCCCCCCCCCCCCCCCTAGCGCATAGTTGATTACTTTTACATAATAATAATGGAAGTGTATAGCGCCATCGTCTGCCATGCCAAACTACAAAGTGATCGATGTTACAAGAGAGAGTGGGCAAGTATAATACAATACTGAAATTATTCCAAAGACTAGTACCTAGAGCTGTTTTGCAAAATAAAGCAATAACAAGTGGAACATAACTGCGACAAAAAAGGGTGGTATACAGTATGAAGGTGGTCACAAGACTCTTTGCAGTTCAGTACATATTTTGATTTATTCTTGCATTGTTTACAGTCAAAACCTATTTTTTTTTCATGTTAGTTTCACATTTTTCCATGCTTGTCATTCCATATTTTTAATATTGCATTGATTAAATAGATAATTGATGATCAGCCACTAGAGGGAGCAAACGTTCTGTTTGCAGTCACCCCATCAGCTGGCCTCCCATTAACCACTGGGATGAGATGAATATGGCTGAATCCGTGTATATAAAGAGGGTTGTGGGAAAACGCAACGCCAGGATTATTTCACAAGATGCGCCTAATAAAGGGGGTCTTCTGGTTCCACAGGTTCCTCTGATATCGCGGTATTCCTTGGCGCCATGCAAGAATTTGCAACTCTCACCTGCGTGCGCTTCATCCCACGTTCCACGGAATCAGACTATGTGCAAATTATAGCCGACGACGGGTATGTGAAAAATTCTTCTCCAACTACTTGTTTTTATGCAGCTGCCAAAAATGTAAATTTTACTTTCTTGCAACCATTGCAGCCGTATTTAGTGGAGATCTCCTGGAATTGGCATTGCTCTGCTCTTCCACTTGTATCTCTGTTCTCTTGAAAGTCTCTTCGAAAGTCTTACCAGAGCTTGAGGTCAAGTTGCAGACAGCCTCTGGCACACTTCATAGTGACCTTTAGGCTTATTGCACCAAGAGTTTTGTTTGTGAGACCCTTTTCTAAGGTCTCATTCACATGTGTGGCTCTTGTTGGGCGTTTGACAGGTGGTGGTGCCTGCTGCCTGTGTCAACCCTCAAAATGCCACCCCCACCGTGCCGCAACCACGTGCACTGCATGCGGTATCAGGGCAGTTGTGGCGTGGCCCCAATGAATAGGTCATGTTCAGCACCCGTTGAATGCGATATGACTTTTAACTGCTTACCTACCTGGGCAGTTTTTTTTTTTTTTTACTTTTCACATACATGTTAAAATCTACATTTTTAAAAAAAAGAAAATTACTTAGAACCACCAAACATTTTCTGAAAGTGGATGCCCCGGAGAATAAAATGGTGGCTGTTGCAATTTTGTATGATAGTTACTAGGGATGCGCCGATACCAAGCATTTGAACAAGTATCGGTAGTCGCCCAAATGTTCCCGATACCGAAACCAATACTTTGCAGCGCGATTTGCGTCAATACAAAATGAATGGGCGCACATCGCACTGGCGGTCCACTTCCAAGCTGACATCACTTTCGCCCCCTACCCACGGTGTCCCGGAACTTCTCCTCCAGCCCTGTGAGCACCTCCAGTGGCCCTGATTTGCTACCATTGGCGGACTGGGACACCTATTTAGATTATTTTGCATGTGTCCAGATACAGTATGCACTGTGAGTTTTAACATTTCTTTAAACTACTCAGAATGGTCAGAGGTGGGTAGTGGGGTTCCCCAGGGTTCTGTGCTGGGACCAATCATGTTTAATTTGTTCATAAATGACCTGGAGGATGGGGTAAACAGTTCAATCTCTGTATTTGCAGACGATACTAAGCTAAGCAGTGAAATAACTTCTCCGCAGGATGTGGAAACCTTGCAAAAAGATCTGAACAAATTAATGGGGTGTGGGAACTACATGGCAAATGAGGTTTAATGTGAAAAAATTTAAAATAATACATTTGGGTGTCAAAAATATGAATGCAATCTATACACGGGGGGAGAACCTCTGGGGGAATCTAGGATGGAAAAGGACCTGGGGGTCCTAGTAGATGATAGGCTCAGCAATGGCATGCAATGCCAAGATGCTGCTAACAAAGCAAACAGAATATTGGCATTAAAAAGGGGATTAATTCCAGAGATAAAACGATAATTCTCCTGCTCTACAAGACTCTGGTCCAGCCGCACCTAGAGTATGCTGTCCAGTTCTGGGCACCAGTCCTCAGGAAGGATGTACTGGAAATGGAGTGAGTACAAAGAAGGGCAACAAAGCTAATAAAGGGTCTGGAGGATATTAGTTATGAGGAAAGGTTGCGAGCACTGAACTTATTCTCTCTGGAGAAGAGACGCTTGAGAGGGGATATGATTTCAATTTACAAATACCGTACTGGTGACCCCACAATAGGGATAAAACTTTTTTGCAGAAGGGAATTTAACAAGACACGTGGCCACTCATTACAATTAGAAGAAAAGAGGTTTAACCTTAAACTACGTAGAGGGTTCTTTACTGTAAGAGCGGCAAGGATGTGGAATTACCTTCCACAGGCGGTGGTCTCAGCGGGGAGCATTGATAGTTTCAAGAAACTATTAGGTAAGCACCTGAACGACCACAACATATAGGGATATACAATGTAATACTGACATATAATCACACACATAGGTTGGACTTGATGGACTTGAGTCTTTTTTCAAACTCACCTACTATGTAAGACCCCTTTCACACCGAGCCGCCTATAGCGTCGGCGGTAAAATGCTGCTATTTATAGCGGTGTTTTACCGTCGGATTTGCGGCGCTTTTCGGCCGCTATCGGGGCGCTTTTACCCCCCCGCTAGCAGCCGAGAAAGGGTTAAAACCGCCCGCAATGCGCCGCCGGCGGTATCCCAGCACTGCCCCATTGATTTCAATGGGGAGCAGCGGTGGAGAAGCGGTAAACACACCGCTCCTTCACCGCTCCAAAGAAACTGCTGGCAGGACTTTTCCTGACGTCCTGCCAGTGCAGCGCTCCGGTGTGAAAGCCCTCGGGCTTTCACACTGGAGACAATGCTGCAGCTGTTTGAGGGTGGATTGCAGGCGCTATTTTTAACGCTATAGCGCCTGCAAAACGCCCTCGTAGGAAAGGGGTCTAACTATGTAACTGCCCACTAGATGGCACTTTAATCCCTTTCTATACAGACACAGAAGTGGGGGAAATCACATGCGATTCTTTGCAGTGTGATTTGCACCAATTTTTTTGTATTGACCAAAATCACACCGCAAAGTATCGATACTCGGTATCGACAAGTACTTGACCGAAAGTATCAGTACCCGTACTCACCGGTAAAAAAATGGTATCAGTGCAACCCTGTTACGATAGTTGAGCAGCCATTTATCAAATTTGAAAAAATACACTTAAATGCATTTTAGTGCACTCAAACACAATATAATATCTATTATTTTTCGTAAGATGTAAAATATGAGATTTTGCCAAGTAAATAGATCCCCAACACGTCAAGATTAAAAATTTCATGTTGCTTGTAAATTGGCGACAAACTACGGTACTTAAATTTGTCTATAGGTGATGCTTTTAAAAGATTGCTCAATTTTTTTTTTTTTTAAATAATAAACATGTTATATTTACCTGCTCTATATAATGGTTTTGCACAGAGAAGGCCCTATTCTTTTTGGGTTCCCTGCTGGCTGTCCTGGCCCCTCCTCCCTATCGAGTGCCCCCAATAGCAAGCCTCTTGCTATGGAGGCACCTGAGCAGGCCCACTACCGAGACGCGCTCTTGTAAATGGACATTGTCCATTCATGTACCGAGTATGGCTCAGCCCCGCCCCCACTCTCTCCTTATTGGCTCACTGGCTGTGATTGACAGCAGCAAGAGCCAATGGTTCCCTCCGCTATGTTAGCCAATGAGCGAAGAGAGATACGGTAGAGCCGCTGCTCTTGTACACAAAGCTGGATTAAGATTGGGCTTAGGTGAGTATTAGGATGGCTGAAGGGGTAGGTGCACTCAGAAGGTTTTTAACCTTAATGCATAGGTAAAATACATACAGTTAAAAAACCTTCTGTCTTTAGAACCACTTTAAAAGCCTTTACGGGTTATCAGTTAAATGTGAGCCCTGGTGCTAGAATTATTGCTGTCTGTCAGAAAACATGAAATCAGGCAGAGACAGAAGTACAGTTAAACAGTTACACTTGTTTAATAATAAAAGTAAAAAGAACAAACGTAGTCAAAACGTAGCCAAAGTTCAGTAACCGGAACGGATAGTCAGCCAAGCCAGAAGTCGGGGATCAATGTAGTGGAACAGCAAGCAGGATCTGGAGCCAGAAGTCTTGACCAGGATTGCAGGAGATAGTTTCTGTGATGTTGACCAAGGCGAAGTCAGAGATCCTCTGGACTGGATGGCTTAAGTAGGCAGGACTGACGAGCAGGATATCATCAACAGCTGAGTAACTGTGGAGAGATTTACCATTTACATATGGGTGCCAAACTTATGCACTTTTTGCATTTGCATGCAAGCATGGGGGGAGGGGGGAGAGTGTGTTTTTTTTTTTGTTACTTTATATAAGTTAGTTTTTACGTTTTTTTTATCTTTCATCTAACGTTATTCCTATCTCAAGGGGTGATCCAGCACCTTGCAATAGCTTTGGGCAGGCACAGGTACAGTACTTTTTAGGGAGACAGCAGGGACCTATTAGACACCTGCTGTCTCCCTGGCCTTTTAAAGCATCTGATCCAGCACAGATCGGGTTTGATCAGATGCTTCCTTGGCTGTACCGGCCAGGCCAGGACCGCTCTGAAACCTGAAGTGACAAAATCCTTGTGGCTTCCTCCTTCATTGTCACAGAGAAGATGGGGGATCACGGCTGCAGCAGCCCTGGCATACACCATTCCCTACACTTTAATGTGATTGGCTACTGGTTGCAGCACTTGGCGCATCACCCTTTGTGATGACATAATAATATGGTTTTCTCCCGTTCCCCACAGATGTTGGTCCATTGTTGGTAAGCAAGGAGGAAGTCAAATAATATCGGTGTCGAGGAGCTGCATGGTCCAAGGCTCCATCCAGCATGAGCTGAACCACGCTCTGGGATTCTTCCACGAGCAGAACAGGAGCGACCGCGACGACTACGTCAATATCATATACAGCAACATCATACCAGGTATCCGACTGGGTGATATTATTACACTAAGGCAGGGGTAGGCAACCTTGGGCCCTCCAGCTGTTGCAGAACTACAAGTCCCATCATGCCTCTGGGAGTAATTGTAATGGCAAGCCTTGCAAGGCCTCGTGGGAAATGTAGTTCCACAACAGTTGGAGGGCTACTGGTTGCCTATCCCTGCACTAAGGGATGTATCATTACAAACATTTTCATAGCTGTTCGTCCATAGAAACTGCATGTAAATTAGTTCTGTGTGAATGAGGCAATATCAAATGTTCTCAGGCTACAGTATATTCTCTGCGGATCAAATGAGTGAATGAGGAAAATACTACATTGTAGCCAAAAGATGGCGCTGAGTATCATAGGAAATAAATATGGTCATCAGTGCCACCCAGTGGCCATACTGCAGTATTCTTCTCATTTACATATTTAGTCTACAGAGACTAGAGCCTGAGAACATTAAAAGGAAAAGAAATTTACATACAGTTTTGATGGAGGATAAGCTATGCATTTTTTTTTTTTAATAAATAGAAGTATATTATGTGTAATTCAGCCCGGTTCACACCTTAAATCGCACAGGAATGCATTCTGCGTTCCTGTTCAACTCAGTGCAGTGCGATTTTTCCGAATGAATGGGCTGATATCGCACTGGATCGCACTACTTTTCAAAAATGCACTGCACCAAATTGCATGGTAGTGCGATATCATGTGATCCGCCACGGCAATCGCAATTTGCGTTTGGGGTTTCATTAGGAATATATTGACACCCACAACAGTGCATTTTGAAGGCGGTGTGGGAAACGGGTGTGGAACGTGGGTTTCCCGCACTGCATTCTGGTGTGGACAAGCCCTTACAACATATTTTAGATCATAAAGTGCAAATTCTCCTTTTCATACATCTAGTGTGTGAAAAGTAATGTTTTTGGCTACTATGAGAAGCATAATGCCGCGTACACATGACCGGACTTTCCGGCAGAAAAGGTTCGACGGAATCATTCCATCGGACATTCCAATCATGTGTGGGCTTCATCGGACTTTTTTCTTTCGAAAATTCTGACGGACCTAGAAATAGAACATGTTTCAAATCTTTCCGACGGAATCAGTTCCTATCGGGAAAACCGATCATCTGTATGCTGACTAAAAACGACGTATGCTCGAGTCTGAAACAAGTACGAGACGGAAGCTATTGGCTACTCGCTATTAAACTTCCTTTTTCTAGTCCCGTCGTACGTGTTGTAGGTCACCGCGTTCTAGACGGTCGGACTTTGGTGTGATCGTGTGTACGCAAGACAGTTTTAGCGGAACTCCGTCGAAAAGACCGTCAGAGTCTATTCTGATGGAAAAACCGGTGGGTGTGTACGCGGCATAAGTCATACTTTTTAGGTCGCTTTCATAAATGAGGGTCATTTAAAGAGGAAGTAAACTTTCATCACTAAATTGTACTTATAGGTAAGCCTATAGTAAGGCTTACCTATAGGTAGTGTAATTATCTCCTAAACGTGCACCGTTTAGGAAATATTTAGTGTACAGGCAGCCGGTGACATCAGCCAGCCGTGCCGCTCCTTCAGAGCCCTGTGCAGGGAACGGTGGCTCCCGCGAGCATGTGCGGGAGTGACGTCACGCGGCTCTGGCCAATCACACAGCCAGAGTCTGCGAACCCGGAAGCAAGACGGTAGAAGATGGATTTGTCCTCCAGCGATCGCATCGCTGGAATGCTTTGTTTTCAGGTAAGATTCACATAACGTGCTAGTATGCGATGCATGCTAGCACATTATAATATTACCTTGCAGGTAAGGGGAAAAAAAAAAACGGACAGCGGTTTACACCCGCTTTAAAGCAGAGTTCCACCCAAAAATGGAACTTCCACTTTAAGAGAAGGTGACCCCCTGACATGCCACATTTGGCATGTCATTTTTTTTGGGGGGCGGGGGAGCAGAAACCCTCTTTTCAGAGGGTTCCAGTTCCCACTTCCTCCCGTGGCATGTCCCTCTCGTGGTGCAGGAAGTCAGTTCACCTCTCCCCCCTCCCTCCCAGTAATCATCTGGGACGCATCACAGGTCCCAGATGATTGCCCCTCCAGTCACAGCGCGGCTCGCGCATGTGCAGTGCGTGCCCGGCTGTGAAGCCACAGCCGGGCACCCACAGTGACAATGCCGGCGCCACAGAGAAGAGGGGGAGACGAGCAGATCTTCTGTCAATTTTTAAAAAATTAAGTCAGCCGCAACAAATACTGTAGCTACCGACTTTTAATAAAAAAGACACCTGTCCAGGGTTCCAGCGCTGTCCTCGCCTAGGCCCGGCTCCTCGGGTCCCCGACACCAGCTGTGACTTCCTGCAGCTTCAAAGCTAGCTCCTCACTGCGCATGCGCAAGCTGCGCTGTGCTGTGTGAATGGTCTCACAGCCTCTTGAGACCTGTGAAGTGTGGAAGTGGGTACAGGTACCTGCAGAAATAGGTACTCGCTCCCTAAAAAAAAGTGCCCAAGGTGAAGAGGGGGATCAGTGGAACTTCTCAGTGAAAATTCTGCTTTGGAGCGGAACTCAAGCCTACAATTTTTAGGCCACACTGGAGCACTTTCAGGGGCGTTTTTTTCTGCCCTCCCCAAAAAAAAGCCTATGTGTCCATGCAGACATAGGCGTTTAGAGGCAGAAAGAAAATATCACTTGTGCGTTCAGAAGCGGTACATTTGAGTGGAAAAAAACCCATCAAAAGCACATTAACAATAGACGCGTTGGAGCATTAATTGTTGCGCATTCGCGAGGAGTGTTTTATCAGAAATAAACGCCCAGCGCTCCCAAGCATGTCTAAGCACTAGGTGTGTTCATTCATAAGTTAATATTCTGGCCAATTGAACAAATGAACGCCTGATGCACCTAAATACATCTAATCACATTGCAAAACGTGGCTTTAGGTGTATTTTTACGCTGCTTTTCTCTTGCCAGGAGTAAAAGTATTCAAAAGAGCCGTGCAGACACTCTGTGTACATGAGGCCTTCATGTTTTGGGTGGAGTGTGGAAGGGTTGGAATGTCAGTTGGGTTTTTATAGCTATGCGTGCCTAAGTTTGGGGAGATTTCCCTTCTCCTCCTGTCTCAGTGACTACAAAGGAAATGAGTAGAAATTTCCCCATTGGTACAAGAAAAAAAAAAAGAAGAAAACTGTGGCTCAGTGATATTTTTTAACTCCTTTGTTCGAAAGATGCTAGTTTGTGAGTGTGAGCAATGAAAGCCAGCCCATATCTCTGTGAAGGTTTCCTTTTTATTAGAATTGAATTGCTATATAATATTGCTGCTGCAAATTTTGTCTCCTTCAGGGAACGAGAACAATTTTCAGGCGCTCGACACATTGAATCAAGGCATAGAATATGACTACGGCTCCGTCATGCATTATCCAAGGTACAAATGGTTACATTTCATAGAAATATCAAACGACTTTCACTTGCCACTTTGCATTGGCCAGAAACACAGTTTTATTAAACTGCTGCGATATCCTTGTAGGTGGCACAGTCGCATCTATTAAAGTGGGAACATTCACTGATCCTGATTCATCGAGCTCCAACAGGCACCTTAAAGTTTATTTAGACCAAAACTTATATATTGCAGATTACCAGTCGTCAGATGCATTTCTTTTTTCAGGATTATTCCTTTATTTTCACCTGGTGATCCAGCCAGTGACACGCTTCCTGTCCTATGGACACAATCAGGGTCGGGACAAGGGATGGGCAGGAGGGGCGGCTGTCCTGGGCACTGTGGTATCATGTGAGGTGAGGAGGGTGCCGCAAGGAGATTGGTGGGGAGGGGATTTGTGTTGGAAGAGGGAATTTGGGGGGTGGCAGGGGGTAAGTATTGTCCTAGGAGAGAACATTTTGGAGAGGGGGGTGCTAAGAGTGATGATTTGTGTTGGAATGGGAGGAAAAAGATTTCTGCTAGGATGGGGGATTAGGGGAGACTTTGTGCTAGGAGGGGGGATTTTAAGTGGGGGAAAAGATGTGTGCTAGGAGGGGAATTTTAAGGGTAGAATACTTGTGCTAGATTTTTTTTTGGGGGGGGCATTTGGGAGATGGGCAGGGCAAAGATTTGTGCTAGGTAGGGGGATTAGGGGTAGACTTTGCGCTGGGAGGGGGGATTTGAAGTGAGGGGGAGAAGATGTGTGCTAGGAGGGGGAATTTTAGGGGTAGAACATGTGCGCTAGGAGGGGTGAATTTTTTTATGGGGGGGGGGGGCATTTGAGCCGGGGGGAATTGGGAGGTGGGGAAAAAGATTGGTGCTGAGAGGGGGATTTCAGCAGGGGGGGGGCAGATTTGTACTGGGAGGAGGGTGAATTTATGTTTAGGGGGTAAGCATGCAGATTAATGCTCAGAGTCTTTGTGGGGGGGATTTTTGCTGACACATAATGCTCATACATCTTGAAGGGGG